>LS849441.1:46390-66281 GCA_900490955.1 Micoletzkya japonica
AAGCTCTCGGCCTAAAGACAGTAGTATGCAGAGGGACGATGTTCCAATTGTACTTTGGCGCAATAAGCTCTGAGGCCTAAAGGCAGTACTCTCCTTCCTTGTACTATCGCGCAAAAAGCCGTCGAGGCCTTAAGGCAGTACTCTCCTATTACTTGTACTATAGCGCAATAAGCCGTCGCGGCCTAAAGGCAGTACTAAGAGGAATGGCAGGTGAGAGCAGGAGGGAAAAATGGGTAGTGGGGGGGGGGTTTATCCACGTGAAGAAAGTCGAATCCTGGTCGCCAGTGTTATGTCTTCTCCGGGAGGAGGGGTTTGTGTGTTGTGATGACACAAGGGTTACGGTATAGTCGACAGGGGTTCACAGAGTGGGAGGTAGTCCGCAGAGTGGGTTGGAAGTACGACAGGGATCCACGTATGGATGGATGAGGTGCGGAGCGAGAGACGAGCGACCACTCAGGGTTTGTGCAGTGAATGGAATGAGGGGAGGAATGAGTGAGGAGAGAGGGGGAGAGAGGAGAGAGGCGAGGTGTCTAGGATTATTCAAAAGAGGTATAATGGGATTAGCTATTACACAACACTTAGATAGACGAAAAAACGCTTAATGTGGAACGCATTCATCACATTTCCTTTGCAGTTCGCATGAATGAGCTCACTTCAGAAGACTAAAAGTCGACGTCTGTCCCTATCGATTTTTCGGGAAAAAATATATAGTGTGCAGAATTTCATGCAGATTCAGAATCCGGTTTCAAAACTTTGGGTGACGATACTTCTTAAGGGCGAAAAACGCCATTTCATACGTTTTTGGCGTGTTTTTCCGCGATAACTCAATCAAATGTCAAACGTTTTCAACTATTGAATATATTTTCGTCATCAGCTCATCGAGATGCATCGAATGGCATATCGATTGTTG
Source organism: Micoletzkya japonica (assembly GCA_900490955.1). Taxonomy (NCBI): domain Eukaryota; kingdom Metazoa; phylum Nematoda; class Chromadorea; order Rhabditida; family Diplogasteridae; genus Micoletzkya; species Micoletzkya japonica. Next base: position 47,301 of record LS849441.1, read on the forward strand.
AATTTCATCTACTTTTTATGGTCGACCATGTCTTACTCGGGGTACTGTATCATTACGGTAGGTCACATATACGGTCTAATAACCAGGAAATGAGCAGGGCATACATTGGGCTACCAGACTACCAAAAATCAGCCTGTTCTAGATTTTCGGTTTTTCATCGCATCCGAGGGCATGCTCCCTTCTCTCATGGAATGTCTCTTAAAGGGGCCGGCCCACGAGTAAGGTAGCATTTGAATTCCCATCCGGATATTGCAATTTAGGCCTTTCCGCTCGTCTTTTCCTATCGTTCTTTTTCGGGATAATGTAAAGATCTTTTGACAATGAATTGGAGCTGTATCTCATCTCAGAGAATATATCAGATTTTGTCAAAGCGCATTTTCTCTTTGCACCTTCAGTACTCTGCGGAGAATGAATCAAATCGCGTAAGATTCGGAATATCCGATCAAGATGATTAGGTCTAGTGAATGACGTAAAGAGCGAGTATGGTCAGAAACTCGTGGTACGGCTCCTTTAAAGAAGGACTCTGCAATTATATGTATTTTCCTCAATAATATCTGGAATCAAATACTTCAATTTTTCATTTTAATAAATAAGGTGTATACTTTGTAGCCACGTTGAACCTTCTGATCAACTTCATCTCCTTCATCGTAACCTTCTCCGGCTTCGTCCCGATTTCCCTCTGCGTCTCCATACAGTCCGTCCAGCTCTTCCAGTCATTTCTTATCCACAATGTGAGATTTCAGTGGCGAAACTTCTTGTTATATTGGGGAATTTTATTTCGCAATTCTCAGGACATTCTGCTGTACAACGAGAAGACGGACATTGCGGCTGAAGTGAAGTCGTCCGCTCTGACCGGACAACTGGGAGAGGTTCGCTGTGAACATTTCAAGCGATAGCTTTCCCAGAGATTATCGTTTATTTGTTAGAGCGACATGGAACTGGTTTTCAAGTGCAGCTTATATGAAAGATCTTGTCGAAATTAGTATAAATTTCAAGAATTTCATAGTTAGAATTTTTTGAAATTTTTTAATAATTATTTTGATGTTTCTTATTATTACTAGAGGCAAAGTTAGAAGTTTCATTGAAATTGAACGAAATTTATTTAGCGCTTCCCACTCCCTTTAAAGGAGCCGGCCCACGAGTACGGTAGGATTCGAATTCCCGCGCTTCCCTGATATATCAATTTAGGCCTTTCCGCCCATCTTTTCCGATCGTTCTTTTTACTAAAATGATCAGAACAATGCAAACAATCATTTTGTCAATAAATCAGAACTGTATCTCTTCTCAGAAGGACAATATATCCGATTTTGTGAAAAGCGCGTTGCTCTTTGCACCTTCACCACTCCGCGGAGAGTGAATGAAATCGCATAAAACTCGGAATAGCCGATCAGGATGATTAGATCTACTGAATGATGTAAAGAGCCAATATGATCAGAAACTCGTGGTACGGCTCCTTTAATACACGCTAATATGGTGGAGATAAATCATTCCAAATAAAAGCCTTTTGGTAGGTAACGTACGTGATGTCGGACAAGACTGGTACGTTGACGAAGAATCAGATGGAGCTAAAGAAGTGCTCGATCAAGGGCAAGAAGTACGGAGCGCAGAAGTGAGATGCAGTTTAAGATCGTCATGGTTCATACTAAATTTTATAGTAATTTCTACGAAATTCGGAAAACCATAGTCATTACAGAGGCAGTCATTTCAACCCAGCTAATCTGCTCAGGGACATTGCGACGAATGCGAGTGTTGGTTTAGCTACAGTATTGAAAAAAATTCAAGCCCCTATTCAATTTTGAAACAAATTTCACAAAAAATATTGATCATTGGCTTTTCAAGCAACTCTTCAAGCTTTTTCCAGCAAATTTTAGAAAAAAAGTATTTTTATGATCTAAGAAAAGTAAAACTGAACTGGACCTTCAGGGCAACGCGGTGGAGCTGCGCGAGTTACTCATCGCATGTGCCATCTGCCACACCGTCGTCCCCGAGTACAACGACAAGAACGAACTCGTCTTCCACTCCAGCTCGCCCGGTTTGATCTTTGATGTTTGATCTTTCATACCTGAACTTTGATCTTTGATCTCAGACGAGCATGCGTTGGTATCCTTTGCTCGAAACGCTGGCTACATCTTCCACAAGCGGACGCCCAATTCAATTGAGATTACGGAGGTGGTGAAAAAACTCTTCAATTAAAAATATTTCACTCATGGAGCTGGAAAAGGGCTAGGCTTTGAGAGTATTATCAACATTTTCCTTGAAATACTGGATATATATATATATATATATATATATATATATATATATATATATATATATATATATATATATATATATATATATATATATATATATATATATATATATATATATATATATATATATTGCTCATAGGTGGTCTGATTACCCATCTGATTTATGATTTATAGAAGCAAGGCGACATCCAGACAGTCAAGGTTTACAACGTGCTGCAAGTGCTCGAATTCGACTCCGTCTGCAAGAGGATGGGTCAGGAAATATTTATCTACGCTTTATAGGAAACAATAAAACTATTTTTTGCATTATCTAGCGGGTTGTTTTTAAAACTAGAACTAGTTGTGAAGGTATGTTTAGGTGTAATCGTACGAGATGACGAAGGCAGAATTCGGATTTATGTTAAGGGAGCGGTTAGTGAAAAAATATCAGCCGCACGTTTAAAGGGCCCCTCCGAGCACTTTTTAACCCCCTGGTTTCTTCCTCTCATCTGAAAGAGCAATGTCGAAAACATACAATCCTACATTTGCATCTTTTTCCCGCTATTCCTCGCTGTTTAAATTAGGCGAGAAGTTGTATGCAAAGTTACATTGCTCTTCAGGGACCGCGCGAATACGAATGTCATTTCGTGTATAATGTAGCGCGCGAGCGGTGTGGTTCGTAGGCATAGCTTATTGAAGAAATGGACACATATTTCTTCTGAAAAGGAGAAAACTGAAGGAATGTCTAAAATACGTTCTTGAGGGATCGCAATGTCCTCAGAGGGGCTCTTTAATCTGGGGAAAATCTGAGCTCAGATAATGTCGAGATAATCTCAAGATTATTTTTAATTCCGAGCTTGTTTTCTCAGTTTCGGGTACATATTCATGCAATTTTGTCATCGGAATCGGATTCCCCGGCCCTGATTACCATATAGAGGTGAAAAGAACTACAAAATTTCATCAAGATTGACTAGAAAACGGTAGCTCACCATTATCTCGACGAGATAATGAGGAGCTACCTCACCTCAGAAAATCTCGCCATTAATTCGGAGCTCGCCATTTTCGGCGAGAGAGCACGCGTTTTTGAGAGAGCAAAACTGAGCAGTAGATCTGTGCTCTCTTTTGCTCTCTTCATTTTGCATGCTCTCTCGTCGCTCTCTAGCTCCCAATTAACCTCGATAGTGTAGAGGTAAAGTTTTCGACTGGTGTTCCGCAGCCGCGTATTCTAATCCCCATGGCTGCAAAAGGTTTGCAGGTGGCGATACCCAAAAATAGATCGAGCTTATTTGCAGCTTACCTCATCGCGTAATGGCGAGCTCAACTTCAAAATGAGCAAATAATCTCGAGATAATTTCCCACATTAAACGTGCGGCAGGATACTGTAATAAACTTGAAAAAATTAGTTTCTTCTATTCTTCATGTTCGAAAAGTAGACTACTTCACAGCATTCCAAGCGTTCTAATAGCGAATAGCGGTTTTCGCGCATAGGATCCGATCCTGTGAGCGAACCAGAGAACGAAAAATTATGAATTTTTAAACTTAAGATCGTCTCCATGAATTCTAACTCCTCCGAAAATTTGGTGCAGATTGGAATAGCCAGTCTTGAGTAAATTCAAAAATAGTGGTCAATTCGCTATTAGACACATTCTTCACCGGGCGGAATGCTGTGACTTTATCGTGATCATCAACCTAAACCACAGATTACGATAGTTTTCCGCTTAGGACGCAGTTGTGATCAAGGCTATCTCGACTTCCTACAAAGAAGACATCAAGAGGCTGACCGGACATGTCTCTGACTTTGCCAAGAAGGGTAATTTTCTTCGAGATCTTCTATATAATTCTAAACGTAAATGAACTATTATTGCAGAGATCATAAAGGGAAAAAGAAATATAATATTGAAATAACTTTCAATGAAAATGAAAATTGATTTTAACAGGACTGCGTACGCTGTGTTTTGCGTACAAGGATCTGCAGAAGCAAGACTACGAGGCGTGGGCGGAACAGTACAATGCAGCTGTGAGCGAATACATGATTACTAGTATTTTAAAAGAGGAATTCGACGAGTTTAAATTCCTGCGATCCTGATCGTAGTCCATTAGTTTCTCTTCTATCCCCTTCGCTCTCTCGCTATGCAAATTAACCTTCTTGATTAGCTTACAGTTCCGCGGAGCCCTTCTTCAATAATTGAATATATTATATTTGCAGATTGAACGCTCGGTTACGATCGAAGAGAAGCACAAGCTGGAGGATGAGATCATCAGAGTACGCAACAGTAGATAGAAAAAATGTTAACGTTAACGAAATTTACGCATCACATAATTTGGTAACTTTTACATTTACAGTTTTACACCCCCCCCAATAAATGGATGAAGGAATCTGGGCTAACAGTGGAGGAGTTCCAAAGGAGGGAGCTTTGATAGATAGTGGAGTGGTAGGGGACTTCAAATTTTCGTCAAATACTTACTCAGCCCGCGGTGTCCATGATCTTGAGTATCCTCGCGATCCTGTTTGGCCCTAGTTCCCCATGCGCCAAGTGTTCAGGGGAGACGATTCGTCCCTTTTGTTCGAGATTGGAAGGGGTGCGCTTGATTGAGAGAGAATGAAGAGAGCCGACCACGCGCGACGAGGACAGAGAGGGAGAACGATTTTGTTACTAATTTAGTGATTTTAGTAAATAAATGCAATTCTTTCAGAACTTGCATCTTATCGGAGCGTCTGCCATTGAAGACAAGCTGCAGGATGTGAGCATTTTAAAATAAAGCATTTTGTAAAAAAAGCTTACCAATAAAGCTGCTTTGTATATTTATATTAATATTGATATGGCTGGGCTACGTGAAGTCGACTTGTATCGAGGAGTGAACGAGGCGGTATTGGGGCCAGGTTTCAGACGCTTCGGTAATAACATACCATCATCAGTGAAATTACCTCAAACTTGGGTAATTAAAACTGATGGAGCCTGGTCCCAACACCGCCTCGTTCACTCCTCAAAACAAGTCGACTTCACGTAGCCCAGCCATATCGTATCAACATGAGGATCACGGGGTTCTCCCAATTAATATTGCTATTTATGATAGTCTTAAAGGGAGTAAGAAGCGATAAAAAAATTCGACCAAATCATAATGAAATTTACTGAAAATAAATAATAAAACAAATGAAATGATGAAACCTTTGGAAAAAATAATTATAAGAAACATAAAAATGATTAGAAAAAAATGCAAAAAAAATTCCCAAAATGAAAATTATTTTTTTCGTTCCGTGGGCCGGGCGTTCAGTATTATGATTACGTTTGGCTTGGCCGCTGTGTGCTAAAAAAATCCAGTACGACCGTCGTTGGACGAAAGAAAGTAATTTCTCGAATACTAATAATTTCATTATTTTTCCTTTTGTTTTTATGCTAATTTCGACAAGACAAGCTTCACTTGAAAACCAGTTCCATGTTCTTTTGAAAAAATATTTGAGGACGTAGCCGAGACCATCTCCCGCGTGCTCTCTGCGGGCATTCGACTGTGGATGCTGACGGGCGACCAATTAGAGACCGCCATCAATATCGGTTCGAGATTGAAGCGAACAACCTATTCATATTAAAGCGATATTACGAGAATATTGGAGAAAGTCGTTGATCATTTCATTGCAGCTCTGTCCTGCCGCATCACAAGCCCGCAGATAACGCACCTCATCATCCAGACCGACAATTACGATGTGAGCAGTATCCAGAGTTCAATGAAAAAGATTGTTTTTTTCTGATTGTTTCGCATTTTTCCGGCCGATGCACCAGTTTGTGCAGTATTACACAGGAATCTACGATGGTATCGGTTCATCGCATTTGAGTAGACGTTGATACTGCGTCTATAGCGGGATAAAAAGATATCTACGTGAGTATTGTCGATCCTGGTGTTCAACCTTTGCGTTCCGAGGATAATGAGTACGACTTCCGTTGTTTGCCGCGCATATTTGCACTTTTGGCTGTGAACTTTAGGCTAAATAGCACAAGTCATATCAAGCAAGCGCGGAACGGAAATTTGAATACGAGGATGGACAATAAGTCCGAATGTCAAGCGAGAAAGTGTGCACAAATGAGAGAATCGGACATATTTTGCGATAAAAGTAACGGAAGGAATAGAGTATTCCGCTATAGCGTAACGGATAGCATACACTGATGCTGTGTATGCCGTTATCTTAGGCTGAGACGAGTACAGTTTTTATGTGGAGGAGTTCTCCTACTCGGCCATCTCGGCCAAGAGGAGAGGGACTAACTATATAACAGCAAACGGTCCAGCTGGTACCAGTGTTGTGCCACAATGTAAAACCTTTGTAAAGCGAAAAATCATTCCGAAATTTACTAATACCTCTAAAATAAAAGTCTAAAATATTATGTGGCCTCCCCTCATTTCCATAGGGACAGGAGAGAGCTCACAAGAGACGATAGCAAACACTCATAGATACTCAAACACTCACTGCCAGGGGTACTACGTCCGTAGTAACCCTGGCTCGCTCTATCATCTCAATCGCTTATCGTACCCAGGACACGGCGGACCTCCTCCACACGTGGATCTCCGTCATCGGCCCGCGGCGTCTGGAGCAGGGCCTGAGGGCAACGCTGATTGTCGAGAGTACGGTAGGTCTCGCGGCTCTATCTGCTGTCGCAGCCCACCCAGACCCCCCCCCCCCCGCCCTATACTCATGCTTTCCAGCTCTCCTAGATCTCAACACTGGCTTACCCTTTATGGAGCCAGTCTAAATAGTAAATTACATTCATAATGCCAATATTGGGAGAAGCCCCTCTCATAGATACTTACAACCTTGTGGGCTTAGCAATGTAAGCTAATTAACGAATGTGAACATTTTTTTACTTTTTATATGGTGGATGAAAAGTCTCATTCCTACTACTTCTGAAGAAGGAACGAAGCGGTCTGAAGAGACTTCAGAGAAAGCAGAAATGAGCTTATAGACGGAAATTTTTCGTCAAATTTCACATGTTTGACCCCTAAGATTTGAAGGATCTGACAATGAGAAATTGCCTGTCTTCCAGTCCCTAGACATCATTCTCTCCGACAAGGACCTCACCACGGACTTTCTCCGCATCGCCCTCGCCTCGCACTCGGTTGTCTGCTGCCGCTGTACGCCCCTCCAGAAGGTAGAGATCAAAGATCAAAGACCAAAGACCAAAGATGGAAGATGAAAGATCAAACTACACTCTAGGCCTCGGTCACGAAGCTCGTCCGGCGGTACGCGACGGGCAACGTACTGGCGATCGGCGATGGAGGCAACGACGTGGCCATGATTCAGGTGGGGAGGGGTCTCGAAGGGAGTGCCGGATTACAGTAGATACTGGATGGAAAGGACAGCTGCACACAACAGTTACTCCGGTCCTCTGGGGTAGCATGCCGAATGCTCATTTTGTAGCATGCCTACTATACACCCGGTAGGTTGCCCATCTGCATAATACATGCTACCTACCTGCACGTCGCATGTTACTCTGTGCATACTGTTTGTTACTCTGTTATTTCTTTCATTCTTCCCATATAGCCAAATCATCCAATTGCAACCACGGTGGCCTTACTTCACTTCTTTATCAAATAGGCAATACACAAGGAAAAAGTGTGTACCGAACCAACAACCTCCCGGCTGGCGGTTCGGTATACAACAGCCCGCAGTCTCCCGATAACAAGATTCGGGGGGGGGGGGGGGGTTAGGTAGAACTTCGTCGTCTCCAGCTTTGTACTTGTACGCGACCTCTTAAAAAGACAATCATTACCGTACCCCTTCCTGTAGAATACCGTACCCATCCAATTTCCAGTAGATTACCGTACCCCTCTAATTTTGAGTAGGCCACCATACTCCTCCAATTTCCTTTAGAAAACCGTACACTGATAATTTTCAATAAGCTACCGTACTCATTCAATTTAAAGTAGGTTACACTACCATTCAACATAATTATTTGATCTATGCTCAGACCTATTGTTTGGGTTGCTGCCCACTGTGTTACTGTTCTCAAGACTGCTATATTCAAGGCAAGTGGCAAACCTTGTAGTTGGGCAGCTGGTAGATACGGGAGTCGATCATAGTGGGGGCCACGTCGAGTCACGGTCCTTGAGTGACAGTTCCAAGTGCTTGCGAATGATGACGGCCTTCTTGATCAGATGGCGGGGGGGGGTCATTCCCTACAAGGACACCGTTCACTAAACTAAAAATTCAATATAGCCCGAGGGGAAAAATACTGTATTTGATTATATTTTTCGGGGTAAGACCCCTCCCGCCCGCAAACCATCTTTTACTGTAGAATAGCCCATACCGCACAGCAAAATTACCCCCACCGCTGCTCTAAATTCTTGATTTACATGACTACCCTGCCGCTGCCAAAAAATTATCCCTACCGCAAAATAAATTTCAAATACGAGTATTTATTCCCTGTATAGCCCATTCAAATACCCATTTAAAAGCGACCAGGCACCATCACCGCACGTCAGACATGTATCAGAATTAAAAATGCGTAAATTTCAGACTTTTATTAGCTTAGCTTTACATATTTTGACGTGGCTCCTAGCAAGCTAACTTCACGCAAAAAAACTACACAACCATCGGGTTCATACCTTTGTAAGTGCCGCAGGGTTCATCATACCTTAGACCTGAGGATACGGACGATCTTGTTGCCTGTGACGTTCGAACTCCGCGCGAGTTAAACACATCCATCTCTAATGGGTAGAGACCCTATAAAGCCCATCTTGTCATCGTTTTACAAGCCGAGGAGGCCAATAAGACTACGAACATGGACCGAACAAATACGCTTCGCAAAAAGAATAGAAAGCATAAATAAGTTCCAAATAGTTCGAATCTAGGTTCATTCTATTACTTTAACCCCATAAAAGCAGAAAACTTTCCTCTAAACGTAAAACTCTAAATTGAAACAAAGTTAATAAACTGCAACGAAAAAAATATTCTAAAACGCGAAGTTCTGATCAAATTGACTTGTTCTAGGTTTTCAAACATAGGTAAGGATGTTATTCATCGTTCACAAACTATAAACAGTAAAACTAGACTCAAAATACCGTGCTAAACCTACGAAAAAATGCAAAGTGAAAAACAAGAAAATCACAGAGCCGACGCCACCGCGCGCATGTGGGTGCAGTGTGTCAGGTCAGCCGTGTCAGATGCATACGGCATGTTACCAATTTTGGAGCTTACTTATCCCCAGACGGCTGCATACCGCATGTTACAAAACACTCGGCATACTACCCCAGAGGACCGGAGTACAAGTGCATTAAGAAAAGTGCATGTTGAGCATTGTCTCGTTTCCCGATATGTCCTTTGGAGGGAAAAGGCACAGCCGGATGACCGTACCGGTCGTCCTACCCTCGCTTGGAATGGACTTTTGACTTGTGAAATTTGCCAAATTTCAAATTTAGGTCAAATATAACCTAAACACGTACGCTTACAACCTACATCTAACTGTGGGACAGAACTTCCCTTAAGAGAGCTGATACCGTAGTCAGATTTTGGCTTAAAGATCCATTCTTAATACGCGTCACGTACGCGTCGCGGTTCGCCACTCACTGTGCATTTTAAATGCTTTGTGCGCGTTGATTTAAGCGGTCGTGCTAAAAATGCTACAGTATCCAGCATAATTTTGTTTTCCGTTCAAGACAATCGGATAGGTCCTATTGTTTTCATCCGGCTGTGAAAGGAACGTTGCGAAATCCTTGCAGCGCATTCCGCTAAATACAGTGAAGCTCTGTTGTCAAAATGCCAGCTTAAGCTAAAAGCCGGCCCAGGCTGAAGCTTTACGGTGGTTAGCGGAGTAAGCTTTTCCTCCAATAATCACCGAATACACTATTCGGTGACCCTACTAGCCAGGAACATGGAGAAATAGAGATTGGATAAAAAGTCATGGATAAAAAGTCGCTTTGGCAAGATATTCAAGAAAACCCATAAAAGCCGTTTGCTTCAGCGTACTTTCTGTGCTGCATGGAGCACTATGCTTTTCCAGCTATATCTAATAGAAAGGAAAAATAAGCACAGCAAATGTGAAAGGCTTTAGCGAAACGGTATGGATACGATCTAAATTTGCCGTAAAGCGCCGCTCAGGAGGCGGACGTCGGAGTGGGAATATATGGGCAGGAGGGATACCAGGCAGCCAATTCGGCAGATTTTGTCATTGCACAGGTAGAGACCTTACTAAGAGCAACGCATCTATGGCGAAAATTTCCCTCTATAAAAAGCATTCATGAATTGATGAAATAAAGGGATAGCACCATTTCGTCAAATCGGTCATTTCATCAACCCCTCTCTAGATATTTTTGGAGGAAAACGAACGTTGGCAAATCTTTGCAGCCCACTTCCCGAATTGAATGTGTTCTCTTTTCCTCCAGTTCTCGCACCTGGACCGTCTGCTATTCGTGCACGGATCGCTCTCCCTCTACCGCGCCTACCGATCGATCCTCTACACGCTCTACAAGACTAACTTCGACACCGCGCTGGTGGTGGGTTGACCAGGAACTACCGTACCGTCGTGCATTATAAGTTCGACGGTAGAGGCATGTCGAATATTTGCGAAATGTTATTTTCAAACAGAGGTCATTTCGCTATCAGGAATATACTTTACCGAGTGGAATACTTTGACTAATCTCAGAACTAGCTTTCTTCTTGCTAGAACTTCTAGCTAAACTAGCTAAACTCAGCTTCCGTTATCTTTAGCTGAGCTCTTCCGCCTCATCCGGCCACTCCATTCAAACGTACACCGATCCGCTCGAGCTCGTCTTCTACAATTTGTTCTATACGTGGTTCGTGCCTCAATTTCTTGGCCTGATAATATAATTAAATTGCGTGTTTAGTGGTTAGTATGGTTGAGTAAAAAGTTGTCGTCGCATTCCTACGTCCGACGTATATGAAGAGAGTCCATACGAAGTGGCAATGGGTCAAATGGCGGAACTTTTTCGCCAATAAAAATGTAGAAAATGCTTATAAATTGTAAAACTTGCTTTCTAAAGAGTTCTTTCAAACCTCAGCCTTCCCTCAATGTGCATCGGCATCTTCGATTATCCGACGGTCATTCCGAATCTCGAGAAGTTTGTGCTGTACTACGCGGAACAGAAGAACGTTTTCACGCTCGGGGTTTGTAATTTATCTTGACGAATTATTTATTTTCAATTATTATAATTGTTTTTAATTGTTTTTTTCAGAAATATATCAAGTACGCGGGTCAGGGCGTTCTGCACGGGTTCTTGTTGTTTCTGTTGGCTAAGGTACGTTGCTTGTATGATAATATCAACAGGTAAGCACAATTAGAAATATCAATGCTACCGGCCAGATTAGGCGCCGCTTCGCGGCGCTTCGCCGGACTGACGTGTCCTAAACGCATCAACTAAAATTCTCATTTTAATATTTTAATTCATATTTTAATCATATTTTAGTTCATATTTTATATTTTTATTATACATATTTTATTTATATATACATATTTTATTTTCATATAGAGTTCATATTTTAATGAAAGTCTTTTCTTCAGTCTAATATCTAAGTGTAGAATTATTTTGTTTACAAGGTTTTCATGCAGTATCTCGATGAAATTTACTGCGCTGGCCTTCGAAAAATCTCTCTTACGTGCTCTTCCGTATGTCATTCTACATCATCGCCGAACCCTTCACGTACACCGCCTTTCTGGAACTTTCCTTTTTCATTCAGTTTTAGTTTTCCTCTCTTACATTAGCCAAAGTTGAACAATTATCATTGTCGAAAATTCCGTCAGTAAACTCATTCCTACTTCGTGCAGTCTTCATACTGTTTCACTCTCTCGTGGAAAATAGATAGGCACGCGAACATTTTCCTCAACCATGCAAAGCATCTTCTATAGTATTATTGGACTAAAACGAACATTGGGAAATCTTTGCAGCGCACTCCGCTAAATATAGTGAAACTCTCTTGGCAAAATGCCAGCTTAGGCTGGCATTTTGCGAAGAGCGGAATGAACTTCAGCCGGATCATCTCCGGCTCCGGCTGAAGTTTTACGGTGGTTAGCGGAATGAACTGTGCAGCTCTCTCAACGTTCATTTTCCTTCAATAATATTAGGCTGTCCCATAAGTCTTGAGAGATTTTGATCTTTAGTTCGCTTATGACTTCAAACGAATCTCAGCCAGAAATTTCAACTATGTAGATAATGGGAACATCAATAGCTTCCATATCAACCAACCCGGTTCTCATAATCAGTGAAGCGGGGAGGACCGATGGATATGAGGATGCCACTAAAATTGGGTTCCTGTAATCCCGATTAACTTCATTATTTGAAATGCGATTTTTTTTCAGTTTTTTTAACTATTATGAAGGACAAGACTCACTAAATATATTTGGCTTTTGATAGTTTTCAAATTACTTACTAGATAAGTTTGATCGGGGTTCAAATTTAAATAACGTTACATAGTAAACTTTAGCAGGTTTTATCCCCTCTAAATTACAGTAACATGACGCATAACTCCATATCAATAGGCAACGATATGTAGATATATCTATGCTAAGAAGAAAATAGACCTTGAATTTCTAGGTTAAAATAATTTTACATTGTCTACTTCTTCCCTCTTGGAACATCTCACACACTATGAAGTACCGGAATTCAAGGGCTGTCTGAGAAAAAAATCATATAAATTGTAAACCAGTTTTTGCCACCCACCCACTTCTCTGTGGTCATAACGCAAGTAATAATGCTAAAATATATGGAGTTCACATTACGCTATCTTTCAATATAAAAATGTTATGAGCTCCTTTATGAGAGACAGCGCTTTGGCTGAAATGCACTATATTTCACAAATACGAATTCCGGAAGTCTAATTCAAGCAGTTCATTTTGAAGGTATTGATGTTCCCTAACTTCACTCTTTTGAAGATTTTGATTCGGTTGCTGCTTGTTGAAAATGAGCAAAGAAAATGAAATCTCTCAAGACCTAAGGGACAGCTTAAAGGTGGTGTAAACAGAACAACATTAGAAACTCCCGCCACGAAGAGCCTGTACAGACTCAAAAGATTACGGTAATGACAGCCAAGCCAAACATTCGACCAAACGGAATTTTCCGCAAACTATTCCACGGATGGCATACTGTATCGGGTCTAAAAAATTGTTCGCGCCGTTATTTTTTGAATTCCCTGTACATCAAGCAACTTTTCGCTCACGTTTTCTCAGCATTTTGCGAATGTTTTTCATTTGTACTGTGATTTTGTTTAGAATTAGCACCCTAAAATCACAGAAAGCATGCCTGATTAGTGCCTCAAAAATTCTGTTTACACCACCTTTAAAGGGACATGGAAGCGACAAACTTTTTGAAACCGAATATGGCAATACTTGTAAAATATGTTTCTTAGACGATAATAAAGATAATAGCGTTTGAATAATATTTTTAAAAAATTTGTGGAGCTAGAAATATTTATTTGTTCCGGGAATGCCTGGATGCCATTTGCCTCGTTACTATGCGCTAAACGCAGTAAGACTGCGCCTTGGCTGGGAAACGATTTTTAGGATATCTCGCGAAGTAGACATTTTTGTGCACTCTGGTTTTGGCTTTTATATTATTTAGGCGATAAACTTTCATATGAAAGGCTATATATATTACAGATCAAAAAAACTTAATCTCATCCTCATCGTTACAAAGAGCTGCCAAAATTTTTGAAAATTTGGTGATTCAGCCGTATTGGAGTAAATTCAAAATTAGCATTGTCCACTATGTTCAGAAGAAATGCAAATTGTTCGGAGAGCAAGCGTGCGACCGACGTTTGAATACGATACGACTAAAATCTATCGCAAATTGGCAGCAGCTAAGAGACAAAAAGATTGCTAATTTTCATACAAAAATAACTCACGACTAAACTAATAGTGGTGTGGTATACTGTAGCTTTTGTAGAATTAGGTAAACCTCGCTCGCTCTCCGAAAATTCAGAACACCGTGTGTCGGTCCTCGTATTCAAATTTTCGTTCCGCGCAGTCCTGTTTAGACTGCGTTTTTTTAGCATAAGTGTACAGCCAAAAGTGAAAGTAACCAACGGAAGACGGGACCATTACCGTCGGAACGCAAATTTGAATGCGAGGATCTACAATAGCCAATTCGACACTTCGACACTTACAATTAGACACTTCCCTTTTCGGACGGAATGATGTGCCTGCTTATTCCTCATGGAAAAAATTTAAGCATTATTTTACCCTAAACGGTTGGTCCAATTTCAAAGTTACCCCAGCTTGTCAGTGAACATTTTACCCCATACGGAGAAAGCTGGGCTAATTTTACCTAGAACAAGAGTTTCAGCGAACATAAGAGAATTTGGCCTAGAGTAAGAGTTTTCCTTTACACTTTGGGCGAAAATTCCCTAAAAATTCCTCGCTATTTAAAACTTGTAAATACAATCCCCAGCCTGCTGATTTCTAACAGTAATGTCGGTTGGAGAATTATTCAGATTACTCAAATTGTGGTCAATTTAAATCAATTCAAATTCCTCAAATATTCCCCAGGATAATCTCTTCAAATTCATCAAACAAACTCTTAATATTTACAACATTCTGGAGCTAGATCCATTAGCTATATCGAAACTTTTTTCCTTCATTCTACGAGGTTCGAACCGGGTTCCTTTCCGGATCGCTATTCAGGAGATCGAAATGGGTCACGATGAGGTGGGAGTCAGTTACCGTGGAGGGGACACACCCTGCTTGCGAGTACATGGATTCATCATGATCAATGTGAGGATGAGCGGGTCTACCGCATAGGGAGGGCAGCCCTACGAATAAATCGTTCCGTTTTCGTTACGAACGGTCATTCTCAAGCTACCGTAGTTAAGAGGTGCCAAAGTGATCACCGTTTGGAAATTAATTTCTCCGTAATAGTTAATAAGTAATAAAGTTAAAACGTAATAGTTAATAAGTAATAAAGTTAAGAAAATAAAGTTAATAAGTAATAACTTTATTTTCGAATTTCTGTTGATGGGGTCGTGTGCTAAACGCTTCAAGCTATATAAAAAAATGTGGAAGCGTAGATTGTCACCAAAAGCTGCACGAGAAGTAACTGCTCAAAGTTGAAAAACGGCGTTGCGTAAATTGAGCGATTTTGTGTGCTCTGGTTTAGATGTTATTCAACACTTTTCGGGCTAGGGAACACAGTAAAAGCAAAATTAAGCGCGCCGGAGAACGCCCAAAATCGCCGCTTTTGGATGAGTTTTGCCTTGCAACTACCGTAATTGCTGGCATGAGTCTGATCCATCTACTCCTAATTTGCGAATATTCCGGATCCGGGAATCAGAAACAGGGCTTGGGTTCGCGCTTCTATGCTCTCGTTTTTTCAACGGTCAGTTCTATAAATAACCTAGACTGCAAATCACCCCGCTAAAATTAGTTTCGTTTTGGACCCTGCCCTCCCTACTACCGCAGCGAAAAATGTGAAGATAATATGATTTAAAAAAAAGTTTTATCGATTTTTGAAATTTGAAAAGTAACTAATAGTTTTGAGGCGATCGTCCTGCTCGTACACATCAAGATGTTCTTCGAAGTTCGCATGCTCAATTGGGTAGGCATAAACCATGCTTTGTTTGTAATTAAGCATCAATAACTGTACATCAATAACCTGTGATACATTAGTACTCCAGCCGACACTCACGGATTCTCCGTAGATCCAGATCAAATTGTTTTGGAATTTACAGAGAGCAACAGGCATAATGCAGATAATCGTCGTTTCCATCTTCACTGGTCTCTGTTCTCCCTTCGTTGTGATGATCATCAAGAGCGAGGCCTACCGCATTCCGTTCATCGGACGAGCCGATGTGAGCTTTTCGTTGCCTTTTTTTCTAAGCAGTACCCTCAGTTGAACCAGTCCTCGTGTTTCATTTGTTTCAAAATTACTAACTGGCAAGGTGTTTGATAGGTCAGATATCACGATATTATGGGAAAAAGGTTTCCCCGCTGTCGCGCAAAATCAGCAGAACAACTTGCTTCCAAGGGGATCCGAAATTCTAGGCCTCCCCCTACCAGACAAGGGCACTACCCACTATACCAAAGCTAACACAAGAAAACCATATCAAGGAAATTCCGAGGGCAGGCGCATAGTGCCACTGCGTGCGCAGGGGGGGGGGTGATGCCAGGAGGGCGAAAATTTTCAGTTTTTATAAGGAACTGTCTAGTAGTAAATAGTCGTTTTGTCATAGAGTTTTAACAATTTCTTTTATATTATACAGGCGGGCTTGTTGTCGAACCTTCCTTATGTCACATTCATCTTCCTGCTCATATTCGCCGCTGGTGTTCTGTGCGTGTTGGAGGGCACTTACAAAATGTTCGTTATGTTACTTTTCAAGGCCTAGTATTGTTCCTTGAAACACTGAAATCATGTCTATTATATCATCTCTTTTAGTAAATGAACAATAAAGCATTAGATGAATTGCTCCTCCATCATGAATAAGCTACCTGTTCAGGCTTCAATCTCTTCGCGTTCCTGTTCTGAAGAAGGTCGCGGTATGTGGCTTCTTTTTTGTGTTTTCTAAATTTATGAGCGAACGGTAATTATTCTAAATTTGCCTTCAGCGAAGGACGATCGCTCAGAAGAATCTGATAGAACCGCTGGCCAAGATTGCCGGTTTGGTGGGCGAGAGTCATGTGAGTTTACCTTTTACATACTTGGTTTTTGATCTCTGACCAACAACGCTGATCTTTGATCTCTCTGCAACCTATTGATCAGCGACCTTCCAGTTGTTTCTGCTCAATTCCGGTTATGCCTTCTCGCAAGACGACGGAACTGTGCTGGGACAAGTAAATTTTTTCTTTACATTTCCTTAAAATAAAGGCACATGCACGATTACTTTGGACTTATTCACTAAATATTCGCATAGTTGGCAGTCCTACCGTAATCAAAACTTTCGTGTCGGGATTGCAGGCCGACCTGATTCGCTCGTACAGTACGGTAGAATCGAAGCATCCGAAGACGGAGGAAAACGAGGCGAGGCCGGGCACGGCTGAAACGGCGATGAAGAGCAGTCAGGTATAAGTTGTATGTAAAAGGAGGAGCATTTTTTTATAAAAATTGAATATAAGCATTGATAATTTGCAACTTTTTGAACACTCGTATGCAACTTATTGTTAGCTGAAGAATAGGATGGCGAGAATAAAACAAATTTACAGGCGCTTCCGAACGACAAGACTGTCGACTGTGGTACGCCCAATTCCTCGGTGAAGGATATGAGACCGCCCATGAAGGAGGCGGCTGACAATGAGACGACTCTCGGCAAGGGAGGGGAAGGATCGAAGAAAACCTCGAGGATGGAGAAGATTGTGGAGGAGGTAGGAGTATGCAGGGGCAAGGTTGGTACCGTGAGGGGTATGGGTTAGATGGATGAATGGCCACAGACCAGGTAGTTACTTGCTGTTCGCAAATTTAAATCTACATTCATCCAAGGGAAATGTGTGAATTTTCCTTGTTAATAATCGGTGATCCTGGCATTATGGGAGTGTGCTTTGTGAAGTCGAGAGGGTGGACGAGTGGACAAGAGGCGGTGATGCTGCCAATCTTATGAGAAAAGTTCTTGCAAGATTCCAATTCTTTTCTTCATACCTGGGGGCCATTTTTTGAGCTTTTGAAAATTTTCAAAAAATCTTCTACTTTTTTTACGTTTTAGAACACGGGGATTATTTTTGGTCAAAAAGTTATCAGAGGGAAATTCTCGTTCCATTTGAATACACTGTGTATAGCACCTTTCCTTTGCGACCGGACACTGTTCCGATAACCCATTTCCAATAGTTGGGTCCGTTCTGTTGACGTACATAGACTCTACTGAGGAACAATTCAGCGGGAAACTCAATTTGTTGATCCCTGAAGAGCAGAAGGAAGGAAGAGTCGAAGAGTGACTAAAACAGTAGTATTAAATGTCAATTTGAGAAGTGCCCGCTGTGTGAAGTCGCGCGCTTTCTCTGTCGGGGAAGACGTCTGTGTACGGCAACAGGACGGACCTAATCATTGGATATGGGTTATCGGAACGGTGGTCGGTCGTAAAATGCTCCCACTCAGAACAGTTCGAATTACCTGGTTCAGCCAGTGCAGCCAGTTCCCGAACCGAAACCTTCTTCACGAGACAAGAAGCCGACAGTATGATTCAAGATCGTCACTCAAAAATTAGAAGAAGACGTCTGCTTCCCCTATGAGCCATACTACGACATAAAGATAAAGATCTTGATCTTGATCTCAACCAAAGGGCCCTCTGAGCACATTGCGATCCCTCAAGAACGTATTTTATACATTCCTTCAGTTTTGTCCTTTTCAGAGATGTATCCATTCCTTCAATAAACTATGCCTACGAATCAGACCGCTCGCGCGTTACAGTATTCACGAAATGACATTCGTATTCGCGCGGTCCCTGAAGAGCAATGTAACTTTGCATACAACTTCTCGCCTAATTTAAACAGCGAGGAATAGCGGGAAAAAGATGCAAATGTAGGATTGTAGGTTTTCGACATTGCTCTTTCAGATGAGAGGAAGAAACCAGGTGGTTAAAAAGTGCTCAGAGGGGCCCTTTAAACGTGCGGCTGATATTTTTTCACTAACCGCTCCCTTAAAGGGAGCCAGAACCGAAAAAATAGCCGGAGTCATGACCGGGACGTCCGGGCTTTAGCGGGCGTCCTGCAGCGCAAATCAGTGGTAAGGGTTTGAACGTTTTGGCGGGAAGCCGCTAGTTTCATAGTGTGATTTTTCTTGCTTTCAAGTTAATCGCACATTTTTCTGTTTTGTTGAGTTATCCGTGCATATCTAT
>LS849441.1:87208-104549 GCA_900490955.1 Micoletzkya japonica
AGAGGAATCGTTACCAACCTTGATACACAAATAGACCTCGTCCTGAGGATTCCAAAATTTCCAACCAGAACTCTGTACGACCTTTCACAGCCGAGATATGGCCTTGTTTCAAGTGTTTCAAACACGGCCCACAATTTACTAGCTTAACGGTACGCTCTATAGGAAACAATAAAAAGACAATTTTTTGTATTCCTTAGCGGTTTTTATTTTTCAATAGTACCAATTGAGGGGGAAGGCATGTTTTAGGTGTAATCGTACGCGATGACGAAGGCAGAATTCGGATTTACGTCAAGGGAGCGGTTAGTGTGAAAATAGTATTATACAAAGATAAGCTTTTAGTTTTATTTAACTTGTTTAAAAACAAGAATTTTTTTTCTATTTTCGGTACGCTTTTTTTCTATAAGTAAACTACTTTTCTGCGATCATCAATCTCCGTGCACTAGGCCGATTACGGTAGGTTTCCGTTCAGGATGCAGCCGTAATCAAAGCCATCTCGTCTTCCTACAAGGAAGACATCAAGAGGCTGACCGGACATCTCTCTGACTTTGCCAAGAAGGGTAAATCCTTTCTTCGAGATCTTCTATATAATAGGAAAAAAAGAAATACAATATTGAATTAACTTTCAATTAAAATTAAAATAGATATTTTAACAGGACTGCGTACGCTGTGCTTTGCGTACCGAGACCTGCAGAAGCAAGACTACGAGGCGTGGGCTGAACAGTACAATGCAGCTGTGAGCGAATGCATTATTTTATTTTAATTTATGAATATGTTACAGTACACATTTGCAGATTGAACGCTCAGCGTCGAGCGAAGAGAAGCACACTTTGGAGGACGAGATTGTTAGGGTGCGCATGAGCAATATCTAGATAGTAGAGAGCGACGAGGGAACAATTGTTCGAGCACAGCCCCGCACGTTTCCCGTTGTTGAAATGAGTTGAGGGAAAGCGAGACTGTTTTTCGAGCAACTTTTACATAAATAATCACATCAGTTGTTCGTTTCCTCCCCCTCTTCCATTTCTGTCTTTTTTCATTCTTTGTTGCTTTTAATCCCATTATTGACCAATTTATCATTCTTGATTCAGGCAAAGACGGAGGAAAAGAGGGAGAAATGGAGGATAACTCAATTATAATTGTTCCTTTCGTTGTTCCCTCCGTTATTCGAACATCTCTCACTGTTCGAACAACGTTGTTTGAACTACCGTCCGAAAGGAACAACGACAGAAAAAATGATTGTTCGATTGAGAACATGTTCTCACGTCTATCTCTACACACAGAAAAATATGTATAAAGGATTACATGTATTGGGGGTAATGTATAGCTCGGAATACAGAAATGTATACCCACGTATACATTGGACCCATCCCAATACATTCATTGTATTCTGTGTTATACAATAATGCTGTAAGTACGTTTTTAACGGATTGAATGTAGTCTACGTTATACATTTTTTTCTGTGTGTACTATTTAGATAGGGAATGCTTGGATTTTAGATAGCTAACTTAACTTCTGGTATTTATCGTACTATCTTCGGGTATCTCTGTAGCGACTCGGTAGTTGCGCCGATGCCTGCCAATTATTCTACTATAGTTCGCGAAAATGTTCCGTCAGTCGTCTCGTTCCTACTTCTGACGAGGGAGCGAAGCGGTGTGAAGAGAGTGCAGACAAAGTAGGAATGAGGTTGCTGGCGGAACGTTTTCGTCAACAATATTTAGATACAACAGTAGCTTAGATACGATGGTACACCATTTACTCATCACATAATTTAGTGAATAGAAAGCTCTCAGAACTTGCATCTTATCGGAGCGTCTGCCATCGAAGACAAGCTGCAGGATGTGAGTATTCTTCAGAAAATATTTAAAAAATAAATAAGCCGCCAATACGTTTACATAATCTTACAATATTCAGAAAAGTCTTCAAGTAAAGCGTATTTGAGGACGTAGCCGAGACCATCTCCCGCGTGCTCTCTGCGGGCATTCGACTGTGGATGCTGACGGGCGACAAATTAGAGACCGCCATCAATATCGGTTCGAGATTGAAGCGAACAACCTATTCATATTAAAACGATATTACGAGAATATTGGAGAAAGTCGTTGATCATTTCATTGCAGCTCTGTCCTGCCGCATCACAAGCCCGCAGATAACGCACCTCATCATCCAGACAGACAATTACGATGTGAGCGGTGGCGTTGACGTACTTGAAAGTAGTGACGTATATTATTGACGAAAAGGTTCCGTCAGTAACCTCGTTCCTACTTCGCCTGAACTCTCTTCACACCGCGTTGCTCTCTCGTCGGAAGTAGGATTGAGGCAACTGACGGAACTATTTGTTCAACCATAAGTAACTTACGTCGCTAATCTCTAATAACTCAAATAACTCTAATCTCTAATAGTCATTAATAAGTTACGTCACTAATCTCACTCCTACTGTGTCTGCACGCTCTTCACATCGCTGCGTTCTCTCGTCGCAAATACGAATGTTGGCAACTTACAATTTCGTCAAATATAGTGAGGTTGTTGTCTTTGCCCAGGACACGGCGGACCTCCTCCACACGTGGATCTCCGTCATCGGCTCGCGGCGTCTGGAGCAGGGTCTGAGGGCGACGCTGATTGTCGAGAGCACGGTTGGGCACACGGAAAGAAGTTTCCGTAACTTTTTCGGAATTATTCCGACCTAAGGATACATCGGGAATGTATTCCGCAAATAGTTGCAGAATATTCCGTAAATGGTTGAGGAATGGATTCCCGATGTTTCCTCAGGTGCATGCACAGAGAAAAAAGTATAATACTTTGAAAGTATAACCCATTTTAAACTTTGGAAGTATTGCTGGTTATACTTTTGAAAGTGTAGCACAGTGTTCTGACAGCAGTGAAAATGTTAAGCGAACGAGATGCCGAAAAATAACCCTGAATTCGGTAGGAACTATCGCACGGAAAATACCGTATGCTAAGCATTTTGGCTCGTTCGCTTAACATTTAGAACACTGTGGTAGCGCGGCGGGCGTAATAGAGGGCGAGTTATACTTTGAAAGTATAGGCAAAGTTATACTTTAAAGTATAATCCCCCAGCGGTATCCCATTCGGGCTGCCTCCCATCAAACCCGGCTGGCCTCGGCCGCACTCCGAAATACCCTCCCCGAGATCGCTTAAGAAGCATCTCAAATACAGAAAGCAAGACCTCCAGCTATACCGTACAAGCCCAGGCAAGCCGCCTCATATTGCTAAGACCAAATAGCTCTACTTTGGCTTTACAATTAGATTTCTTGCAATGGATGATATGCGAAAATAACTGCTGCAGCAACCCTATTCGGAGAGTTATACGTTTAAGTATAGCTGCGAGCGGCCAGGCCGCCGTCCGCGGCGTTAAACTAAAAACTTCTGTCAGTGGATGAGCGAGTTTGAGATGACTGACTTCGCGCAAATATTATTACTCTTCACCGAGTTTTGGTTATATAAAACAGTTGAAAAAAGCCTTTGAAGGATCTGACAATGAGAAATTCCCTCTTTTCCAGTCCCTAGACATCATGCTCTCCGACAAGGACCTCACCACGGACTTTCTCCGCATCGCCCTCGCCTCGCACTCGGTTGTCTGCTGCCGCTGTACGCCCCTCCAGAAGGTAGAGATCAAAGATCAATGACCAAAGATGGAAGATGAAAGATCAAACTACACTCTAGGCCTCGGTCACGAAGCTCGTCCGGCGGTACGCGACGGGCAACGTACTGGCGATCGGCGATGGAGGAAACGACGTGGCCATGATTCAGGTGGGGAGGGGTCTCGAAGGGATGGCTGGGTTACTGTAGCTACTGGATGGAAACCAAAACTGCATGGATGTTTGTTTACTTTACACGGTATTCTGCCTATATGCAAAATCTTTGGAAAGCGATAAATCATTCTGCCATTTCCTAGTACGGTAGATCGGTGTGCCGCGCACCACGAATACATTGTCGTGAAGGAGAGGAGAAGGGCATGACGAAAGACACTAAAGCTAACTTCTATCACCAACCTAGAGCTTCACAGAACTCTGTAAAGATGGCGCCCTTGTAATTTTCGCTTTCTAAAGGTTTATAACATTGTGTGTAGACATGAGACTCGGATAATAAAACGGTAAATATTTTCGTAAAAAGCTTATTGTTAGAGGAATATTTGTGAAAACAAAAGCGCGTTTCAGGAGGCGGACGTCGGAGTGGGAATATACGGGCAGGAGGGACACCAGGCGGCTAATTCGGCAGATTTTGCTATTGCACAGGTATACCTATATTATTAGTATATTATATATTACAGTGGATAAAAAGATCAGTCGGAAAAGCATTCCGAATATAGGGCGAGAGAGTGTGCGAAAGTGAGAGAGTTAGATAGACTCATTTTGGAACGGTATACAATGACGGATCGGTTTCCAATATTTTTTTCCACTATATTACTGGCTAAAAGGTTCCGCCGCGGACGCCAGACGCATTCCTACTTTGTCTGCCGTGCAGAGACTCTGCAGTGCAGACTGCACTCTTCATACCGCTTGAAAACTAGCCCTCATCCTCTCCAGTTCTCGCACCTGGACCGTCTGCTATTCGTGCACGGTTCGCTCTCACTCTACCGCACCTACCGATCCGTCCTCTACACACTCTACAAGATCAACTTCGACACCGCGCTGGTGGTGAGTAAGCCACAAACAGCCGTAGTGAATAGGGTTCCGCATTGCTAGTGGTGAATTTCAAATACGCCGGTAGAGGCCTTCCGAGTATCTCCGAAATAGTTTCAGAGAAACATGAATATTTCGCTAGTAGGCATATTCTTTAGCGGCCGGAACACTGTGACTAATTGGCACCAGCTTATTGTTAGTTACCGTCGTCTTCAGCTGAGCTTCTCCGCCTCATCCGGCCACTCCATCCAAACGTACGCAGACTCGCTCCACCTCGTCTTCTACAACATGTTCTACACGTGGTTCGTACCGTCAACCTGTCGGCCTCATAATGCGATTAAACCGCTTCTCTTAAATTTAAAGGTTTTATAATTAGCGATAAGCCGCGCGTCTAATGTGGGGAAAAAATTGATCAAATAAATGATCAATTAATTGCGATCCTTTTCTCGCCTTTTTTTCTCTGACTCTTTTCATTCCTACACTCTTTTCAGCGGTCGTCTTTAATTGAGCAATTAATTGCGACCTTTATTTCTCAAGTTTTTCTCGCCATTAATGATGAGGTGGTCGGAGAAAAACGAGATAGTGTGTGCTTTGAAGAGAGGAAAAGGTTCCCCATGAATGAGGGGCCTTTTCCCTCTCTCCGTCTTGCATGCTCTCTCGTTGTTCTCTGACCTCCCGATTAATCTCGAGATATTTGCGAGACTCACTCTCTCAGTCATTTTCATCCTCCACATTGATCTACCGGTCGACCGAGAAAGAGCGAAAGCGGAGAATGAGAATGATTTCAGCGAGCGTCCTCTTTGGTTTATGGGTGAGGAATGAGAAGAAAAGATTGTGTGTCCTGATAATATAGAGGTAACAAGTTTGTCTTGCATGCAGCAGCGGCGGGTTCTAATCCCCGTTGCTGCGAAATCTTTGCGGGTGATGAAGCCCAAAAATAGATCCAGATTATTTGCTGATAAATTGCGCAATTTATGAGGAGCTCGACATAAATTGAGCAAATAACTGGCCATCTTTATCCCCAGATTAAACTTGCGGAAGAATAAGAAAATTTCAGCCTTCCCTCACTGTGCATCGGCATCTTCGACTATCCGACGGTCATTCCGAATCTCGAGAAGTTTGTGCTGTACTACGCGGAACAGAAGAACGTTTTCACGCTCGGGGTTTGTAATTTATCTTGATGAATTATTTATTTTCAATTATTATAATTGTTTTTAATTGTTTTTTATTTCAGAAATATATCAAGTACACGGGTCAGGGCATCTTGCACGGGTTTTTGATGTTTCTGCTGGCCAAGGTGAGCCGTTGGGGGTGGCAACAATGAAGCACCTAAATGCTTATTGTTAGAAATATGAGAATAATGACAAGTCTTGATTTATCCATCGCTAAAATCTCTGTTCAGGAGATCGAAATGGGTCACGATGAGGTGGGAGTCAGTTACCGTGGAGGAGACACGCCGAGTCTGAGAGTACACGGATTTGTCATGATCTATGTGAGTACAAGAGGGTCAGCTGTAGCGAAAAACGAGAAAAAAATATTTTTAAACGTT
Source organism: Micoletzkya japonica (assembly GCA_900490955.1). Taxonomy (NCBI): domain Eukaryota; kingdom Metazoa; phylum Nematoda; class Chromadorea; order Rhabditida; family Diplogasteridae; genus Micoletzkya; species Micoletzkya japonica. The sequence goes on from LS849441.1 coordinate 93,392, forward strand.
AAAAAACTAATAATATTGAGGCGGTCGTTTTACTTGTGCACATCAAGATCTTCTTCGAAGTCCGCATGCTCAATTGGGTGAATTATTTTTGCTGTACTTTTTTCAATAGTATATAAAATCGGAGCGTATATTTCGTGATTCCGCCGCTACGGTGTTTAACGAATTTTTTTACGCTTTGAAACGATACCATTCCAGTCCACGACAATATACCAGGAACATGGATATCTTTTTGAGATCAATAACTCCTAGTGTTTCGCATAGTATGTACATACTAGAACTTGATAGCATCAGTTTGAAGGGCACCGGAATCGGCGCTACGACCGGAACAGTTATATTTCCCCTTTTTCGCCACTATATTATACCCGGTCTCGTGATGCATTTAGCTCTCTGGCAGCATATTCTCCGTAAATTTAGATCGAACAGTTTTGCGAATTTACGAAGCGCAACCGAGATGATGCAGGTAATCGTCGTTGCCATCTTCTGCGGTCTCTGTTCGCCTTTTGTCGTGATGATCGTCAAGAGCGAGGCCTACCGCATTCCGTTCATCGGCCGAGACGATGTGAGATCGTTCCAGGCATTGAGTGATTTTTCACCACGGCGTAATTACTGCTTTCTTACCCTCATCTTATCTAAAAATCACTTTCAATAGTAGTCGTATTATCGTTGAATTTCAACAATTGTCTCCTACATTATGCAGGCAGGCTTGATGTTCACCCTTCCCTACGTCACCTTCATCTTCCTGCTCGTATTCGCCACCGGCGTTCTGTGCGTGCTGGAGGGCACCTACAAAATGTGCGTCCTCATCTCTCCACACACTATATAAGACGACCCCATATTTTTTCGTTGAAACACTGCAAAACGCGTCTATTACCGACATAATTTCTTTAGTAAATGATAAAAACAATGTGATATATGGATTCTTCCCCCATCAAGAATAACCTACCTGTTCAGGCTTCAATCCCTACGCGTTCCGGTTCTGGAGAAGGTCGCGGTGCGTGGCGTCTTTTTGCGTTTTTTTCTAATTTATGAGAAAACAATGGGAATTATTATGAAATTGCCTTCAGCGAAGAACGATCGCTCAGAAGAATCTGATACAGCCGCTGGCCAAGATTGCCGGTTTGGTGGGCGAGAGTCATGTGAGTTCGCTCCCCATTGGCTTTTTGATCTGTGTGTAAGAATTTTGATCTTTGATCTCTCTGCAACCTATTGACCTTCCAGTTGTTCTTGCTCAATTCTGGCTATGCTTTCTCGCAAGACGACGGAACTGTGCTGAGCCAGGTACATTTTTGATTCTTTATGTAATATTTCCATAAATAGCAAATATAACCATATGCGACTAAGGAAATTATTATTATTCACTAAATATTCGCCTAGTTGTCGTCAGAGGCAATCCTACCGTAATCCGAACTTTCGTGTCGGGATTGCAGGCCGACCTGATTCGCTCGTACAATACGGTAGAATCGAAGCACGCGAAGACGGAGGAAAACGAGGCGGAGCCGGGCACATCTGACACGGCGATGAAGAGCAATCGAGTAATTATATGGAGATGGATTTTTCTAGCCATTGAGTATGCAAATTTCGGATACATATCAAACAGAAGAGATTTTGAGAAAGATTTATGCAGACTGAAGGGTAGACACATTTTCTTTACTTTCCTTTATCTCTTACGCGATACGTAGCAAGTTTCAATATTATTTACCGTGCAAGAGATTAGAACAGGAAAGGTAAAAATTTCGAGAAAATAATGTAGGCGATTTCCAACCACAGCATTCCAAGCGTTCTAATAGCGAATAGCGGTTTCCGCGCATAGGATCCGATCTTGTAAGTAGACAAACCAGTAGACAAAAAAATTGAATTTTAAAAATTAAGTTCGTCTCTATGAATTCTAACACCTCTGAAATTTTGGTGTATATCGGTTTAGCCACTCTTGAGAAAATTCAAAAATGGTGCTATTAGACACATTCTTTACAGGGCGGAATGCTGTGCAACGACAAGACGATCGACTGTGGCACGCCGAGTTCCTCGATGAAAGATGTGAGACCACCCACGAAGGAGACGAAGGCTGAGGGGACTTCCGGCAAGGGAGGAGACGGATCGAAGGGAACCCCGAGGATGGAGAAGATTGTGGAGGAGGGAAGGATATGCACGGACAAGGCTGGTGCCGGGCGGTGTATTATAGGAGGAAAAGGAAATTTGAGAAATCTTTACAGTGACCTCCGCTAAATACAGAGAAACTCTCTTAGCAAAACGCCAGTTTAGGCGAAATACCGGTTCCGGCTGAAGTGTTTTAGCGGAGTGCGCCAAAGATGTCTCAACGTTTACTGCAATAATATTAGGGATGGCAAAATGGGAGGGAAACGTGCAACTATGAATAATCTGCAAATATCTGCGGGTTCTTGTTATTCGCTCTCGCTTTTCGTAGCCATTCTGCAACAATATTATTGGGGGTCGATAGAATAATAGTGCTAAAAATCTGTTATTTTCAAAACTTCAATCGTTCAGATCGCGACACCCTCCACATCGTCCACCGCAACCGCAACGAGGAAGAAATGATATCGTCTGATCGGGTTTCCTGCCTCCCAGATTTCGCTTATTCTCCTTATATTTTATGGCTAACAAGTTCGGAGTGGAATAAAACGAAAAAAAATGATAAACAGCTGTGCCTGGCACAAAATGTAGTTTAGAATTTTTGTTCCCAGAACAGTTGTTATTTATGACTAACTGAATTTGAGCTGTGGTTATCTTTCTCCCATCCGCTGGTTATTCCGGATATTGATGGAATGTTTTCTAAAAGTATGTGATAAAACTTGAATCTCTCATGCTTCCACACTCTTTTGCTCTTGCAGGGAGAGAATGATACTGTTTTCCCGTTCTTGTTTCAATTTAGAAGGTTTACTCTCCTTCTTTCTTCTTATAGACAGCAGCAGTTACCTTTCGTTCTATCGTCTTTTCCTCTCTTATGTCAGAAGCTCCGAAAAAAAACCTAGTCTACATATGATTTAGAGTCGCCTATGTTCTTCAATTGCACGAATATCGTCTCTCTTCAGATCGCCTTTTTCGATCGTCTTTGCTTATGAAGACAGGCTGTTGCAAAAGTAAGCATTTGCTTTCGCATCATTGTCAGGGAGACATTTGTAGAAAATGTATCTCGCGAAGTAAACATTTTTGTGCACTCTGATTTTGGTTTTTATATTATTTAGGCGATAAACTTTCATATGAAAGGTAATCTTTTTTGGCTTCCATGTCCCTTTAAGACATGAGCAAGAACGTAGCGCGGACTGACATTGGGCGCACGCTACGTGCGACCTAATGAAGATTTTACAACATACTGCACCTTATATGTATCCCGTATAGAGAAAACAGCCTTCTCATGTTTGGGATCATTCGAGTACAGACGCGTAGCACAGGGTCTATGCGGGGCGCCCGAGATTGTGATTTTGCATTATATGTTTACGAACATTATACGTTTGCAAATATGATAAATCTTGATAAATCATTTATTATTTTTCGCTTCGCAGAGAAGGTTACATAGATATTCAATGTTCTCAAAGAAGATGGTATTGTGTGATCAAGAGGGTAAATGGCAGATATGGAACTGGCGGAACCTTTCCGTTTAAAGGGACATCGAAGTGATTTTCAAGTGCTGCTTATGTGAAAGATTTTGTCGTAATTAATATAAAAACAAAAGGAAAAATAATAAAAGTTAACAGTATTCGAGAAATGATTTTTTGAAATTTCGCCCAACGACGATGCTACTGTGTTTAGCGAAAGGAATTAAGCCAAAAGCGACATTTTTCTCAACGACGGAAGCCCGGAGCGAAAGAATAAAACAGATTTTTCTTCGCTTTTTTATTGTCAGTATGTTTTTCCTCATATTTTCCTCATGCCTTAGAAGAATTTTCATCGAATTTTAAAACTTTTCGTTAGAGGCTGGTTCCTCCCTTTAATAATATGCATGGGGAAAATGTTCCGTTAGTAATATTTCTAATTGAGACGAGAGAACATGAATACGTTTCACATTGACGATATTCTTAAAATCGACAAACTGGAAAACACGTGTCTGGTATTCGTTCTGTTTCCGCAACCGATGTTCGGCAATCGTCCGTTTTGCTTGGGAAAACACCACGTCCTCATTTCGGCCAGTTCAACATTTCATCTTGACTTGCGCACAATTGCTGCTGCTGAAACAACTAATTTTCTGCAGTGGTTGTTTCCCACATTGTTTCTCTCTACTCTACCTTCGTACTACTTCGCTTTCATTGTCGTCCTTCCTCCTCTATCTACTCGTACTCTACTCGTACTTCTCTCCTTTACCTCTATGCCTAGTCCTTCTCCACTATCTCGCTCCTTCCTATTTTTGTCTCTCCTCCCCCCCCCTCTCCATTGTCCCTCTCTCTGCACTATGTTTCCCCCTCCCCCTTTCCTGCCGCTTCCAGGTGATTCAACTATAGTGACCAATGGCCGAGACAGAGAGAGTGGGGGGAGAGGAGAGGGATTTTGAAAAGGGGGGAATAGGAGAAGAACAACAGGAGACCTCCCCCACCTGTCCAACCATTCCATTTAGCTGCCCCGTCCCTTGTCCTCTGTTCATTCTCATGCTATCCCTCTACTAGGGAAGGCACAATTTCGTCAAAGCGATCTTCTCATCAACCATTCATTCCATCCACTAATTCATTAATTCATTCATTTATTCTTCTTGACCATTGGGAAAGGGGACATGATGATATCGACGAGGAATATGCGTAGCTGCATGCAATTAGCGTTGATGAAACGGCCGATTTGATGAAACGGTGGTTGCCCCTCTATTCATATCCTGTCCCCCCCCTTGCCAGTTTGCTATTTCACCTTTTTTCTATGCAATCCTTGGTCCTTTGCTTTTAGCAATGTCATGTCTGAAGTAAGGATACGCTTAATAGCGCAATATGGCTAGGAACTGACTGCACCGTTGATCTCCATTTTTGAGAGAATATTTGTCCTAGTATTCCCATTTTTAAATTTTTTTAGAAGTTTCCAAACAATGTGTGAACTTTCAATGCATCAGGCGCGCGTTCAAGATCGTTCATTTACTGTAAATTAATGGTGACCTTCTTGATAAACCTTTCGTTTCTGCACACTCTCTCGTTGGAGGTAACCATTAATTGCGACTTAAAGGACCCCTCCAGGCAATATCTACCATATGCATTTTTTGATGCTGAGAAAAAGCTGTGCAAAGATTTCTTTCGCTGTCTGCGTCTCTTCATTCCTCTCTTGTCTCTCGCAATCAATCAACCGCTCTTAATTGGTTATCGCTTGGAATGAATGAGATGGATGGAGGGACCCTTTAAACTAGACAGATTAGACGCGCGGCAGTTCTCTAAAGGAGTGATTTTACATTCTGTGAAATTTTCCTAGCGGGCTAGGGAAGCAGAGAGACGTAAAATTGTGGAGCCGATTAACCGAGTCTACGAGATCTGGAAGGGGTAGTGGTGTGGGAGGCTGACACTGAGCGGAATGAGCGCATTCTCGATAATCAGAAAGGCCCCTGTAAATGATTCGGAAAAACCTTAGGAAAAGAATAAAAACAGGTGAAAATCGTGAATATTCCTCCACGAATTACATATACATACATGACCCTTTCCCCTCCATCAACTCCGTCTAGCTCTATCCGTTCCTCCGTCTCCCCCTTACCTCTTTCCCTCCCTTTTACCTTCCCCCCCCCTCACTCCTAAGCCTCTAGGTACTTCCTCTTCTCCGAATGCTTTCCGCTCTCCGGTGACCGCACCTAAATGTCCAATATTTGATTTGGCCAGGAGTTTGCGAGCTGAATCATGTCTTCTTGTGAATAGCACGCTTGCTTTAGCTTTAGAAATTTCGTGCGCAAATTTGTGGATGTCGAAACGAAAAACCATTTAGTAATAACACCTTGAAAAAGGATCCTGCCGACCCGGTTCGCTCAGGAATTCAAAGTAATGCTCGAATTTGCTCTTCTTTCACATTAGGCAGAGAGCAATAACATAACAGTTACCCTAACCCTTCTCATTCAATGAAGTGAAGGACCCCCTGCCGGTAACTTTAAGTTGTTTGACTTTGAGTGGTGACCCATTGCACGCTAGGGTTGGAAAAAAACCGGATCCTCGTGGGCCATTTTATCATAAATTTTTACTAATGTGTCCTAATTTTGTTTCTTCTTCTGGTTTGTGAAGGTCGCTTTCGTAAATGCTCTGGCAAAATGCCGCCTACAAATTGTGTCTAACCAAGTCAGCTTTCTTCTCTTCTCCGTGTCATGTCTTACTCTTTCAGAGTTACTCCCTCAGACCTGTACGGTCACCATGGCGATAGACAGTAACGCGGACAATTTCACCACTTTTCAGAACCTAAAGCAACCGAGGTAATATAAATTAAGTTTATGCTTTCTTTTCTCGTTTCGCCTCCGTGCTGAGATATTTTTGCATATTATTTAGTTCATTGATGAAGGTTATGGCGTTGAATCTACTATTTATTCCGTGTTCACAGTCAGTTCCCCTGGACAAGCTCACTGAATTCTTTTGTTTACTTTTTCAAATTCTCTTAGATTTGATTCTTCTTCGGAGGCTTTCTGGAATTTCATTTTGTATTCCTCTCACTGCAACTGAACCCGTAGATGTAGTCTTCTCGCTATTCAATAAACAGTTCTCGCAGAGACTGAACGGTAGATAATGCCCCCTTCAATCTCTTTGGGATCTGTTCCCCTGGTGCTCTGTGCATTCTCAGCTGGGGGTGCAATCATAGGTAGGACCCTGACCGGTTTCCACAACTGCAAGGAGAATCTACTGATTTCACTCTTTTTTGACACTTTTCGAGTTTTTGCTTTCAGTATGTCGCCGCCACTTACTTTCATGCATTTTCTTGCTTTTCTGCATTCCGCCTCATCCAGATTCTGTTTCCCTCCATCGCATTTATGGCATACGTTCATTACCAGTGTTGTTGTTGCTTCGCAGCTTTTTCCAGCCCTCTTTATTCATGCTTGACTGATTTCTACCGTCGCCTGCGTCGTTTTTCCTTCATCTTTATAGGTTTCATCAAACCCAGACTCTATTTCCTCCACCATACGTTCTTTTCTATATGTCGTACCGCGACATCCCCCCCTCTAACTGATCACAGACTACCCTCATAATAATCCCGGACATGGCGCTATTTCCTCGTTGCATAGTGGCAGGGAGTGGTGGGAGAGAACGGGAATGGGGAAGGGGAATAGATTGAACGATGGCCGATTGCATCGCACTCTTTCTGTGTTGCTCTTCTCTACTGGTTTGGTCGGGGTCGCTTGAAACGATGAAAGTTATGGTGATCAAGTGGGTGACGAACAAGGCCAGTTAAGTGGTTCAGGGGCTGGGTCGAGGCGAAACATGACGTTGGAGAAACCGGCCGATTTCCTCTCTGATCACTTTTTAAATGCCGTAGATACTTTATGCCTGTGTTAAAATTTAAAATTTGATTTTACTGTGAAGTATACTTTATATATGTATGCCGCGTTGGGCCGCTGCTGATTGGATGGATAACTGAACCATTTCAAAACGTGTCTGCCCTCATCATATGATGCACACCTGTCTGTGAATAATGCTCTCTTCCCACCCGATGCCCTCATCTCCTCCAACCCCCTTTTCATCCTCTCCGATCATGATCAATTCTACCCCCCGCCTATTCGCCTTCCCCCCCCCCCCCTTTCACCTTTCACCCTTGTATTTTGCATTCAAAACGCACAAAGGAATCAGTCGACCGCAACACGTGCTCAATGCACTGCTTCTTGTACATGTCTTGTATCAATCTATGCATGCATCAAACGTTCCGCCATTTGCCGCATTCCTATTTCTGACGAGAGCAAGCAGCAACCTATAATAGTTTGATTTTTTTAATTTGCTTACTGTCGGGACTGTTTCCTTTATAATAGATATTTCATAATAAGTTCTAGTCTTTGCTCCATGAGCACTCCAGCTTGTTCGAGAATCCGATAGTTATTCACATAGACACGTTTAGCCACTGAACGAGCCTTGTTCGCGTCAAATGATAGGTACATGCCATCCCTTTTCGCAACACAGTTCACCACTCTCGCTTCGTTTCCTCCAATTCCAACGAAACTCTCAATTTCGCGCCCGGTTAGCACCTGCCAATCTCTCTCTCCCTCTCTCTCTCTGTCGTCGTCGTTCAAATCGACTAAGATTTGTACCCAAGCCTAAGCTGCAAATTTGCCGCGTTTCATCGAATCGGACCTGTTCACAGCAAAAAAAGAAACTATTATTAACGAAAAAGTTCCGTCACTAATCTCATTCCTACTTCGTCTGCACGCTCTTCACACCGCTTCGCTCTCTCGCCATACACTCAGAGAAATTTGTGGGGAATATTTCTCCACGATTTGCACTTCGGGAATAATTCGCCAACCGGCTGGGAAAATTTCGGCTTTTTGGTGAATTATTCCCTAACCGACTGGGGAATTTATTCCCGAAGTGCATTTCGTGGTGATATTTGTGGTGAATTTTCGCTCAGTGCAGGTAGGAATAATGGCAACTGACGCAACATTTTGCTCAACCATATCAGGCTTCGGTGCGGATGTACCTAGGTATATCTTCAAAGCCTATTCTGTGGAAGGCTAGGCATGATACTATTCATTAGCCTTCTGCAATGATACATTCCCTACTGCCGCTCACACAATGCTACTACATACGAAAGAAGGCGAGAGAGAAGGCTTACTCATCACTGTATAGATGCCTATCTCTTTTCCGCCCTTTCATTACCTTACTATGTTTCGCTCTCCCTCCCTTTTGCCTCTTTCCCTCTCCCTCCCCCTCGGGTTTACCTCCCTCTCCTCTCCCACTCTCACGCCATGCCCACTATGTCCATCCATCGGTTCCCTCTCCTCCCAAACAGCCCGCTCCTATTTAGATAGTACACCTTGGAGGTGGGAAGAGCGAGGGACGGAGGTCTCTCTCTGTCTGGGCTCTCTCACTCTCTCCCACTCCCTCTCCTATCTCTTTTTCCAGCCTTGCCTCAGGCACCACGTTCGTCTGTTGTGCACCGTTTACCGAGCGCCGTTCTTTAGTATAGGAAAGGAAGAAGGGAGAAGGCTGGGGAATACCGGATATATGTATATTATGACCGTGCCCGTCTATTGCCACCTTATGCATCATTGTAATTGTAGATTGCTGCTCTCTGCTGTAATCTACAATGATGAATTTGACATTTGGCAGCATCCGGGTGCCCCACGGTAGCTTCCATTGCCTTACAGTTCTCATTTCCCATGTTATACTAATGACTTTTAAATATCATTTAATTACTACGGTTGCGAAAATCTCGGTGTTTCCGCCCTCCCAGGGCATATCAAGTTCATGTGCTGAAAACCTCTAATCCATTTGCTCGACCTTTCCAAGTTCACGGTGATTCAGACCGTATTTGTCTAGAATGATGGAATGATAGCGCCAGCCAGACCGCAACAGTGCAGTATTCTACATGCTAGGCGACAGTGGCATCGAATTCAACCAAATATAAATGTTCCCGTCAGTAACCTCATTCCTAGATACGTCGGCTGCACTGTTTTCAGTCCGCTTCTCTCTCGTCCGAGGTAGGAATTAGGTAGGTAACTGGCGAAACATTCTCCTCTATCATATAGTTCTCAGTTTGTTGTTTTATTAAAAACCTCTCTGTATCACAAGTCCGTTGCCCATTATAGCTGCGCAAGTCAATGCCTCATCGATAGGCAGAGCTGCAATTGCAGTTTGCCGTGCTTTCTAAGCAGACATTTCACGTGTAGCGAGACTACGAATTAGCCAACTCTTGCCATGAGCGTGGTATTATTAACGAAAAAGTTCCGTCAGTAAACGCCATTCCTACCTCGTCTCATACCCGCTTCGCTCGCTTGCCGTAAATAGGAATGAGACGACTGACGGAACATTTTCCTCAACTATAGTTACCACACATCTTTGTCGAGATTTATCTTTTTTTCTGACTAGGTACTTCGCGTGGTCAAACTCATTACTATTCTCTAGGGCAATTTGCATTTCTTGCGAGACCCCTCCGGCTAAGAAAGAGTCAACTCCCGTTTAGTCAATGCTCGAACCGTCTCCGGTGTCCGATTGTCCCCTTCCGTCTTACCATTAACTCCCTCTTAACTCTCTCCCCCTCCCCCCCCTCCCCTCACTTCAACTCTCTCCTCAAGTAGTGTCCGTCCCTTGCCTTCTCGTAGTTCATTGTCCGCTCGTCTCCCTCCTAATCACTCACCTGTTCAAACACACTTTCCATTGGTCTTCCCCCCCTCCCTCTCACCACTCAATCGTCTCCCATTCACCTCAGCGAAAATACAGACTGAACGTTGTTCGGCTGTAGTTCACCTCAGCTTTTTTGGACGCTTTTCTCATTACGCAAAATTTTAGTAGATGAGAACTAGGATCCGAGTCTTGCTACAGTAGGCGAGAGGGCACAGTGTTGCTGCATCTTTTACAGTTGATCAATACGCTCTAAAGTCTGTACAACGTATTGAGCATGCCGCAACTAAATGTTTTAATGTTCGCATAAAGCAGTAAGAGACGCTACGCAAACATCGCATGCCTTCCTTTTCTCTTCTTCCCCCGCTATTTCATTCTGTCTGACTAAGCTTGTCAGAACAAAAGACGAGACGAAAAGCGTGCTGCTCTTCATTGGTGGATGTAGGCAACTTTTCCACGATTTATCAATTAACTCCATCGCCTTAACTTTATTATTTAAATTATTTTCTTGAAGCATATCTTTTAGTGTACTTGAGATTTCACGCTAGACAAGCTGCACATTGCTCTTGACGATTGCTATCTCCTTACCAAACTTGGAGGCTGGTTTTGTAGACTCCTGTATGAATATTAGCCGATTTTTACCAAAACAACGACCGTATCCGTGGTCTCTTCTACAACACTTCAAGAGAATATACACTGCTCGTCAGTAAATGTTATTCCTACTTTGTCTGCACTCTCTTCATATCGCTTCGCTCTCTTGCCAGAAATATGAATGAGACGACTGACGGAGCATCTTACTTAACCATAGTTCCTACCATCAGTTAGTTCCTCAAGTCTTATGAAAACTCTCCAACTGTATTTATATGATGATATCCCTTCATCGCCAGATCCCCCCCTTCATCTCTTCCCTTTCCTCTTTGTTGTGTTCATTCCCCCCCCCCACCTAG
>LS849441.1:105652-119641 GCA_900490955.1 Micoletzkya japonica
CCTTCGATCCCCCCTCCACCCCTTGATTGCAACCTTCAGTAATAGGACTCCACGGGCAGGCTTTACCTTGGTATACTGCTCATTAATATTATATCATTCTTCGAGCTATAGTACATTTATCGCATTTCTGTAACTGCAATGCCTCATTCCTCTGCATCATGATTTTGCTGTATTTTTTTCAAATTTTTACTCAATAAACAACCAACGTGTTCGCCGGATGGTCTCTGAAAGCTACAATACAACAGCTTGCAAGCTTTGTTTGCTTGCACACGTTCAGACTTTCCCCAGCGCTTTATCGTTCGGGAATGATGTCAAGCACTTTCTTAGATGCGAAAGATCGCGTGCAAAAAGTTTATCTACCTAAGCTCAACAATTGATTTTGTTCTACCGTTCTTGCAATCGCAATTACACACTCTGATTCTGACAGTATTGTTGCATACTCAAAGGTGGCATAACGGTCGGCCAGTCCGAATTATCTCCCAATTGCTAATGTCTCTGCGTCTCTCCAATTTCCGTGCTCTCTCGCCTCTACTCTCTTGACATGCATAAGAAATCTATACTGTGGAGCACGACGTTATGCGCGGCCGTGGCTCCCACCACGAAGCGACTACCGTAATCCCGTTCCAGTACGTAAATGAGCCCGAGTCCGCACGGCGTGGACTTTCTCTCGTGTGACAGTACCTTCATCGACGTGCCCACTGATAGCAAAGCGACCAAGGGAGCGCCCTACCGATCCGAGGCTTACGGTAGATTTATATATTTTAAAAATTATTAATTGAAAATGTTTTCAAATAATCTAGTTATTATTATTATTAACTATACACAATTAATGCAAAAATTTCATTGCATTAATGGTAAATCAGACGGATACGGTTGCTTTTGAATTGGCGCCTTCTATGAAAGGATGATCGTTGCAGGACTCCACATGCCGTCGATAGCGGATCAGTTCCAGACGGACAAGTTGCCCAAGTTCCAGCGTAAACCGCCCAAGGCCCCGTTTCCCCTCTCCCTTTGCGGAGTTCGATTGATACTGGGTGAGTGGGAACGAATTGCAGATTTTGTTTTCATTATTTAGAATATTCGAATAATTAAAAATGAGCAGCCGAATGGTAAGAAAACCGAAAGGTGGACCAGTCGTCTATCTATATCCGAACCGTGTCTATTGCCTGTCCAGCACTGCCTCTCTTGAGCCAGAACAAAAGAGTAGGAAGTAACGAGCTCTCGGTACTTAGGAGAACGCACTCGGGGGTACGGAGGGGATGGGGAGAGGGAGACTAGGGGGGGGAGAGAGTTAGGAGGTAAAGGGGAGGCGGAGGGGAAGGGGTGAAGCCCATTGCAAACATCGCGCAGGAAGCAGCCTTACTCATGGTTTCGAGTGAGTAAATAGGAAATAGGAAAAGAAGAAGAAGAAGAAGAAGAAGGGGGAAGACTGGAATGAGATCATGAGCTGATTATCTGTGCTTAGGGGAAGGCTTGATCAAGAGTGGTGACATTTCAACCGGTTTCGACGAGGGAAAACAAATACGAGGTCAACAATTGCCTGACGTAGGACGTAGGTGGGACGTATCGGAGGCACCATGTAATTGCAGTTTCTCAATTTAAAAAGAAAAAAAAGCATTATAGTCGCAAACGCACGTGACGCGCGCATTCAAGCCCGGTATTCGGGTGTCATGACTGTTTCATAGGTATGAACGGGGAAAATACTTCCTTCTCGATCGCTAGCTACAATTTATCCTCATACAACACTTTTCGTAAGCTGTGACGCAGAATAAAGCGATGTTATAGATAGTGGAGTAAACCGGTCCGTCCGTTACTTTGATTCCAAAATGAGTCTAATTCTCTCACTTTTGCACACTCTCTCGCCTGATATTCGGAATGATTTTCCGACGGGGATCTTTTTAATCCACTATAATAGGCCTATAAAAGTCATCGCCGCGATTGCCCGCTTTTTCCAAGCTCCAAATTTCTCCGTATTTTTCTCCGTATTATGCGGCCGGTAGATTATACGGCAGCTTCGGTTCTCGGTGTGTTTCCATCGCGCATTTCCCTCCTTCTGTCCACTCTCTTCTCGACAGGCTTCTCCCCCCTCTTATGGCCCCTCTATTGTGCCGATCGTCTCTTCTTTCCTCTTTTGTACACGCATCTTTGATCGCAAGATGCTTGATGGAGATCGCCCGAGGCTATGTTTTCTTGGGGCTACTCAGGATGTGCTGACTTCAATAATCTTGGACAGTAGATAATCGATTTTTGCTAGTTAATTATTATTGAGATGGCCTTGAAGATTGATTTATATATGACATACTGGAGGATATGCTATAAGCCCTAGGCAGCCTTGGGCGGATCTTAGCTTGATGGAGATAGCCCGAGGCCATGTTTTCTTATAGAGCGAACAGCTATGAGCTCGTCTCAGGAAATGCTCCGGTCTTTCGCGCGCCTTAGGGCAAATAGGAAACGAAGAGGGGGAAGATGAAGAGGATACCGGGGGGGGGGGGGGAAGAAGGACGTTTATTGCGTGAATGGAAAGAAGGGGAACGGGAAGGGGAAGGGGAGTTGAAGGAGAAGAAGAGGGGTGGCGAACACAGGGATACACTGGATATAGTCTAGAACATCGGGACGTATAATTCGTGATTCGGCCGCTGTGTTTAGCGATTTTTTCACACTTCGAAACGATACCATTCCGATCCAAGACAAGATATCATAGCTTTTTGAGATCATTATAGCTAGAGCTTCGCACATTAGAATTTGGTAAGATCAGTTTGAAAGGTACCGGAATCGGTGCTACGACCGGAACGATTATATCTTCCATTTTTCCCTACTATAGAGAAACATCAAAAAGAGGAAGATAAATATCCAGCGTTGAGTTGTGCTTCTTCAAAGCAATGGAATTCAAGGACGATCCATTTAACTAGTGCTAGCTTCTTCCACAATACGTATCTTGATATTACTAATTTTTATTTTATTTATTACCTGCAGCAGCTGATTTAATATAAATATATTACTATTTTTTATATTACTAATTTAACTGATGATTCTTGTAATAATCATCCCACCTTCTCAGTGTCCCGTGTCGGCTGCATCCTCTTCACTCTCATCTACCTCGTCATCTCGTGTCTCATCGGCTACTGGATCCACAAGAACGAGTCGCATCTCGACAACCCGACCCGGTCCCTGTGTCAGTATAATTTCTTGTGCATGTAAATATTTTATTGACTTTTACCAAGAATAAGATTAATACGGGGAAAAAGATGATCGGAGATAGCGAAAATGTACCTCCACTAGTCTCATTCCTACTTTGTCTGAGCTCTCGTCGACCCGCCGTGCTCCTCTCAAGGGTAATAGGGGATGGGTATTTTTCTCTATCATCACTTTTTTCCAGTTTTCCTCGCGGCGACGACCGTTGCCGTGGTCGGGTCGGGCGTGCTCTTTCTGGTGGGTACGGTGGGCAACCATGCACGGCTCATGATTCCCCTCATCGTCGTCACCTTCGTCATTCTATTCGCGACAGCTGGTGAGTTCGCTCCACGCTTGAACGCGTTAGATAGATATTTATGCATCTACGTTTTAAAAAAACGTGAGGTATTTGGAGGAAAACGAACGTTGGGAAATCTTTGCAGCGCACTCCGCTATATACAGTGAAACTCTCTTGGCAAAATGCCAGCTTAGGCTAATGACCGGCTCCGGCTGCAGTTTTACGGTGGTTAGCGGAAGGAACTGTGCAGCTCTCTCAACGTTCATTTTCATTGAATAATAAATTGAGAGATAAAGTCGTATTACAATTAGATAACTGAACGGCAGATCATTGCTAATATACAGATCAAAATATCTGTCGTCTCATTTTATTCCGCAGTATCGATCGGAACCGTCTCACTGTCAGGTGCAATCGCCGTTCTGTTCATAACTCTGGTCGGGGACGACCTGCACTCTCTCGTGTACACTGTTCTGTCGAGGTGAGCGTTTCTCAAGATAAACGAGAAAGCCATTATTCGTTTTCCCAGCTCATCGCTTGTCTTTACAATATCTTCAAGACTTTAAAGATACTCTACCAGAAAAGAGACTCTTCCAGATAAATAAAGTTCCGCTCGTTTCAGGGGCATTCCGCTCGTCGTCATGATCTTCCACACGTATTTGCTCGTCGCCAACATCAAGCTCTTCCTTCACTTCCGCCGCCTTCAGCACAATTCATAGTCTTTTTTCCGTTTCCGGGTCTCGCCACCATTGTCCGCCTACTGTAATGCGAGCACTGCATGCACAGTAGACTAATATCTAAGTGAAGGTGTGCGATCGAGTACTGTAGATATTTACGTTTATGTTTCGTACATCGTTCATCCGTCTCGTAACCAAAACAACGAAACATATTATTGGCAAAACGTTCCGTCAGCAAACTCATTCCTACTAGGTCTGAAAACATTTCAATTAACACATCGTGTTTTGCCAAAATCCCTATGCAAATGACCATTGATTAGTATAATCCCTATGCAAGGCGGCAATGATAAGAGAGACTGCTCAATTAGCATACGATTTTTTGAATGTACAGTAAGAACAAATATGTTTACGGCTCTCACGCGCATCAGTCACCTCCAAGGTGCTTGAACACGCTGTGCTGCACCCTCTTCATGCAGTTTCGCTCTCAGTAGGAATGAAACGACTGGCGGAACATCTTTCTCAACCATATTGATCAAAAGAACTCGATTGCAAATCTTTACCAATAAGCACACCTCTTGCCTAGAGTCATCATCTGAAGCTTAGATGAGATAGTCAATTCGTACTCTAGAATATGGGGTTGCCTTCACACTCTTTCATGCCATGTCCACTTCTTGTCAACTACTCCGATTGACTATCCATGATTTTGTGTGGTTTTTGTGGTTCTTTCAAAGCTGAATATGGCAAACGCTGTGGAAAGCTTGCTTTCCCATTGTCTGTACAGGTTGAGGGTGGTAAGTATTGGAGTTTGTTCACGTTCCCGTTAGCCTCATCATCGACAAACGAGTTTGTACAATATGTTATGTGCTTTTCTTCGTAATAAATATTGCTTAATGAACTCATATTATAGACAAATTTGACAGATAAATGCACGTACACGGACGTTGATTCGCTAATGAATCTTGAATAATCCTCTTGATCTGTTTGTGCGTGTTTTTACTGTGCATCAAGCTTGTGGGGTAGAAGGATTCACGGATAGAATATGCGAGGTGCTCCGCGTTGAGAAAGAGAAACGAGAAAGAAAGCCGACCTCTCGCGATTGGAAGAGTATCTTTAGACGAGTAAAAAATGTATCTTTCGATACCAGTCGTGGTGTAATTTTTTTATCCGCTCCCACACTTTGGACAATTGATAATATGGAAATCCGGGAATTGTAATTTTGCCTACAGTAGGTATCTTTTACAAGAAATTAAATAGTTCCTTTGATATGGAAGCTACTCCAGAAAATGTACCAACACAGATCGGACAGATCACTCTTCGGATTTACACCTCATCTTGTGGACACATCACCTCATTGGTTAGAAACCGTGTAAACGCAATATTTCACAAATTCAAATCAAACATCCAAGATATATTATTTTTTGTCCTACTTTGAGAGACACACATTATTGCAAGTTGCACTGGAGCTGTCCGACGGTACTCAAACGATTGGTAATTCTGATAGTTTGCTAACCGAGCACAGCGAAGTTATCGGAGCACCGTGTTCTGACAACAGTCAAAATGTTAAGCGAACGAGATGCCGAAAGTTAACCCTGATTTCGGTAGGAATTCTCGCACGGAAAACACCGTATCCTAAACAGTTTGGCTCATTCGCTTAACATTTAGAATATTGTGGGAGGACAAGGAACGTTGGGGAAACTGTGCAGCGCACTCCGCTGAACGCAGTGAAGCTTTTTGAGAAAAATTCAAGCGTCTTGCAACCATCACTTTCACTTTTACCGTTTGTTTTCCAGTACTTGTATATAGAAAGCTCCATTTTTGCACGACGACGCGAACCACGTTTGTGTGCTCAAGCCCAAACCGCTAAATATCTTCGTGATCCGGTACCGCCAATTATGAAAAGCAGCTATAAAACGACGAGAGCTTACTATGATACTACGATCGGAGTTCGTTGAATCGCAAAGCAGATTCGTTCTGCGCCAGAGAACACGCTTTGTCTTTGTGATATTTGTTTCATTTTTTTAAAATTTTTGAAATTAGCCTTTGTAGATAAATGTTTCTCTTCCTAGCTTGATAGTGAAAAGTTTATATAGATTGCATTACTTTACGTACTTTCCATAACCAGCGAAATTTCAGGGAAATATTTCCCGACACTATGTAATTTTCGCAACGGTTAGGAAAATTTCTCCTTTTTCGGAAGTCATTCTCCAGTGGGCTGGGGAATGCATGCGCTGTCTAGGCGCAGATCGTGGGGAAATGTTTGTGTGGAACAAAGTACCTATTAGTATTCCGTTTCATCAGTATGCGCTGTGCCCTCTTGCTCCTGACTCCGTCCGGACTAGCTCATGGAGCAACGCCCAAGCGAACGGCCTACCTCAACTATCTTCAGAGCAAGATCACGGCATTCCTTGGCTCTAACTCCGGAGAGGCAAGTTTTTGAGCGTATTTAGCGTTTTGTTGGGCTTAGAAACTAGCAAAATGTAATAATCTGGCGGAATCTCAGGCTGGCGACCTGATCGTCAACGATATGATTGCGGAAAAGTCGCTGAACGACAAGGGATCAGGCAGAGTTTAATGCGAAAATTAAATTACTGATAATAACAATCAAATAATGCATATGTAGTGAGGCGAAAAGTAGATGAGTACACACGAAAAAAATACTGGAGTTTTTTTTTGCTTCTACAGATTTCTCGAACAAACTGATCAGCTTCGTGCCCGTTACCAACTACGCAAAGGGAATCGCGGCCATAACATCGGCGACTACCTGCTATTCCGTCAGCATCTCACAACTCTTTCCAACCTTTAGCGTTCGACAGATGATCGATGAGCGTGTGCGCGTCATCGAAGTGTCGAAGTGCATTCCTAGAGCATACGATTCGCGTTGTCGAAGTTCGCGTTTATGTTTCAGGCTGTATATAAAACGGCAGACCCCCATCGCCTTATATAGATTTGGGTGAAACGTATTCATCAAAGAGACGCGAATCGTATGCACTAATTCCGAGTCTGCGTCTCTTCCCAATCCATCACTGTCTCGGGCCATCCTTGCACTTTGGTGATGCGCTCATCGGTAATTCGTCGAGCTCTATTCATTTTGTAGTTTATCAATTTCTTATGAACAGGGAAAGAGTGTGGACAATGCGTTGTCGGTAATTGGAACGGTCGTGCTGAACAAGATGAAGCCCATCTATACCAAGGTCGGCTAATCTTACCTCAATCTTCGCGCTTTGAAACAATACCATGTCATTCCGAGACAAGATATCAGGAACAATGGATAGCTTTTTGATCAAATTGGGAATTTGAGATCAGTACCGTCAACTTAGTTCATACCGGGACAGATTTCATATATTCGGTATATTCAAAATAAGGCCGTAACTCGATTAGAAATGGTCGTAGAAAGTTCTGGTTGGATTTTTTGGAATCCTCAGGCTCCTGTCTACCCGCATACCAAATTTGAATACGATTGAGCAACTTCTAACCCCTCAAAACAGCTCATTTGCCTTGCAGTCCAAATAAAACCCTACCCAATGCGATTTTCATGTTTTTTGTCGTAACTATTTTCTGCGTGTTCCAATTGAGCTCAAGCTAAGCACCCAACCTGAAGTTTCTAGCCCCTTTTCGAACGGAGCTATGGCCTTGTATAAGATATACCGAATCTGTCCCGATATACACAAGTTGACGGTACCTCAATTGAGAACAGTACCTCCTACGGCTTCGCATAGTATAAATACTCGAAAATGTGTCGCTTCAGGCCAAAGCGAACGTGGCAAAGTGGAAGGCCGCGGGAGCGACGGACGCCCAGCTGTCTGACAATGAGAAGGTAAGCACAGTGTGGTTGAGGAAGATGTTCCGTCTCATTGCTACTTACGACGAGAGAGCGAAGCGGTATGAAGAGAGTTCAGAGAAAGTAGGAATGAGGTTGCTGACGGAACTTTTTCGTCAACTATACTTTACTCTCGAAATTCATCCAATTCTCTCGCCTTTGCACACTCTCTCGCCCGATACTCGTGTATCTTTTTATTCTTCTATATATTATTCTAGTTGATGAAATCTCATAGGAACTCTCTCACGCGTTTAGAAGCGACTAAACCGCAACAAAATAGTTGTCTCTAAAGTTCCTCTCCTAATAATGTGTTCTTCAAAAAAAAAATCTAAAATTGAGCTGTACAACTTCGGCCGCTCCACCGTCATCAAGACCGTCTTCCAAGACGTCAGTTACATTTACCGTTTGCTTCCAAGACGTCAGTTACATTTACAGTTCCTTTTTTCTGAAATTTTGAGCGAAAATTCCAAAGACACCATATGAACACACTATCCGGTTCTTTTTGCTCCGCATTTCTCAGGTTCTTATTGGTGAATGTGAGCCATCCAATTTCGAGGGAAAAATGCTTCTCTTCTAGATCATCTGGGGGTGCATGAAGAAGTTCACGAAGGAGGAGTACGACTGCGCCAACGATATTCTGACCGTTAGCGTTTTTTTCTCATTTTGCATTTTTACATTTCTGATTTTTAGAAAATAAGTAAAGTCAAACACACGGCCAGAAAAATGTTAAGCGAATGCACGTCTGAAATTTCCGAACCAGTGAGAAAGAATGCTCTGTTTATTTTTGACCATTCATTCATTAATTCATTCTTTATTTTTCATCACGCAGGGAAATAATATGACTTGAGGGAATAGCATTGTAGATGAAATGTCCGTCGCATCGCGTAAGATAGTGTCTGGTGGTAATACTAAGGCCTATTTTAAATTGTGCAAAGATCGCCTCAAGACCCCTTGCCCATCTAATAGAGCAATGCTAGATGTTGATGGTACTCCTATTGTATATTCACAGTCCAAATGTGATTCCCTCTCTAGGCATTTCTCGTCAGTACAAACACCACCCATGCATTGTCCACTGTTAGAACCTGCACCAACTGAGTCTCCATTTAACTTACCTTTTGTAGAACCTCACTTTGTTTTAGCTGCCATCAACAAGCTCTCTTCCCTCAGGCCATATTATTTCCCTGCGTGATGAAAAATAAAGAATGAATGAATGAATGAATGGTCAAAAATAAACAGAGCATTCTTTCTCACTGGTTCGGAAAACGATAAAAATCAAATTTCAACATATCTATGAGTTTTTCGAATTAATCTAAAAGCTTCTTCGGCTTTTCGTACCGCTCTTTCCAGAGAACGCAAGATATTTCAGGTGAAATGATGCATTTCATGTCACTATCCGCTCATCTTCCTTCAGTCGCTCCTCCGTACTCCCTTCCTTCTCCTTCAATCCAACCACCACCGCTCGCGTACTCTTCTGCTTGATGGAATCTGCATCAGTGGTCAGGGTGACCGCTGCGTAGGCGACAGGCGCAAATGTAGCAGTGTCGATGGGGGGAGGGGATGGTGAGGGGAATGAGGGTTGATGAGGGTGGGGAGAGCGGCCAGAACGAGGGCCAACTTCTCGAGTACTTGGGTGAGTAGGAGGGTCATTCGATCGACTGATTCTTGGGAAGCGGGGTGAGTGAGGGGGACTTGGGATGACTGGGACTGGGACCTCCCCTTGGACGTAGGCGACTTGCTACCCAGCCCGAACGACTACCCGATACACTACAGCGTACCTTATGAGGGGGCACAATTTATAACCTCCTGGTAGCCCCCCACCGTAGATTTGAGACCGCGAAAATCTTTGTAATAATTGCAAAAAATGGTGACATTTGTGCGACCACAACTTGTTTCATAGTTATCATGGGGAGTTTTAACCTTGACATTATAATCCTTTGATCAAGTGCCAGTAAAATTTGTTGCCGCTCTGAAGACTTTGAAATTTTGTTTCAAAAAGTACTGTGATTCATGCTATGCGCTCATTCAAGATTGTTGAGCACAGCGAAGTTTGGTAATTTCTTTTAAAGGGACATGGAAGCGACAAACTTTTTGAAACCGAATATGGCAATATTTGTAAAATATGTTTCTTAGACGATAATAAAGATAATAGCGTTGAAAAATATTTTTAAAAAATTCCTGGAGCCAGAAATATTTATTTGTTCCGGGAATACCTCGATGCCATTTGCCTCGTTACTATGCGCTAAACGCAGTAAGACTGCGCCTTGGCTGGGAAATGATTTTTAGGATATCTTGCGAAGTAGACATTTATGTGCACTCTGCTTTTGGTTTTTATATTATTTAGGCGATAAACTTTCATATGAAAGCCAATCTTTTTTGGCTTCCATGTCCCTTTAAAAAAGTGCGTACATTTCTCACAGGTCTTGGTTTGCTCATTGGTTCCGTATGAGAGCCAACCTTTTCTTCTGCAGTGACAAGTTCCTCTAAATATTTACTTGTTGAGTTCGCCCAATGACAAAATAAATATTTTAATTATTCAGCGCTTCTGTTTCTCATTTTTCTATTTTGAGCTTCACTGTCGCGCTTGTAATATAACCATTGTTCGAGCGAGAGAGCATGCAAAGTGAGGAGAGCGAGGTTGTTTCTTCTTCAACCCCTTTCTCGTGGCAAGAAGCGGAACATGCGTTCTTAAGATCCGTAGAGCTAATCTATTTATACCCTGTACTCATAGCAAAAAAGGTGTGTAAACACCTTTTTCATCTCGTAGCCTTTGTTTCTCCTTGCTAACGTCATCCATGTTAGGCCGGCCGGGAGTAGATAACTCATATTTCACCTAGCTACGCAGCTGTAGCCCTCCCACATGTGCGCTCTACCCCACGGCCAATAGTTCTTCAATAGGGGGGCTCTTTTAGAGAGATTCCATTCGGGTCTTTTTGACGGTTACGCTTCACACATCAGAGGATAACTAGCCATGGGCTCATTATCGATTGATCGTGAAAGCCATCTATTTAGAAGACCTGAATGGAATGCTATTTATACATTCACTACTCCGGTCCTCCGAGATAGCGTATTATACGCACCCCGGATAGCGTGAAACTATACCCAAAATAACGCTATCTCAAAACGTATATTACGCTATCCGAAACGAATTCTCCGCTCTCGGCCTGTTTATCATACACTGTTCCATGACGTGTTATACGCTTCTTGTATTCCATATATCTTCCCAATATCCCTTCATAACATTGCGTTTTAATGATCACACATACCGTGATACATTATTCAGAGCAAATAGTTGAACTACTAAAAACAAATAAGGTCAGTATACAGAATTTTTGGGAAAATCATTCCTCAATGTCATGCCGTGGGGATATTTCGCTCTACGTGGATATTACTCAGGGGTGTTCGGATGGCGGTCGTGCCTAGTGGCCCGTTGCGTGTCCTCGTCGTCGACCACTATCCAGAGGCGAACGGTAGCTGTCGCTCGTTTCCCACCCTGATTCCCACCCGGAATTGCCCGTACCCCGGCGCTTGCCTAGAGGTATCGTTGACGAAAATGTTCCGTCAGTCGTCTTATTTCATATTTCGGTAGAGTGTAGATGAAGAAGGAGTGAGCTGATTGACGGAACTTTTTCGTCAATATTTTCCATTGCTGCTAAACGTGTACGTGCTTTGAAGATTCTCAACGCGCTGCAAATCTCGTCCAATCTCACCGTGGACTACATCGTTGAGCCATCAGTCGTGGATATGGGAACAAAGAGCGTTAGTCAATCCTTGTATATACTCAATATTTCTATATGAATTGCCAGTAATTGTAATAGTTGTAAGTGGCCTCGTTTGATGACCACTTTTGCAATAATGTCTACGTTGAGGACAATTCGAGCTACACGGGCGTCCTCGGGCGCATTCAGCGAGGAGAGGTTGACACGGCCTGCATCTTTTACGTGGATACTGAAGAACGTCAGGCGTTCTTCGACTTCTCTATTCTCTTCTACAATGCACGTTTGCCTCCTTGACGGGCATTGGTTATGCATATTCAGAAATAGAAGAACATAGATATATGCATCACTCCTCGGGTTTCAGACGGCTTTCGGTAATCTTGAACCCATTTTCAGAGTTACCCATTATTTGTCGTGCGCAAGTCTCCGGTAACTCTTCATTCTCTGCTCTTCGCATGTCTTGGTCCGTATGACAGTGCGACGTGGCTGGGCATTGCCATCACAATGCTGCTGCAGGTAAGATCGTCGCATGGTGCGGTATTATTGTCGAACCTCGTATTCAAATGTTCGTTCCGCGCATTCTTGATTGGACTTGCGTTATCGAGCATAAGTGCACAGCTGAAAAGGGCAAATAACCAACGGAAGACGGAATCATTACCGGCGGAATGTTAATTTGAATGAGAGGATCGACAATATATCTAAGGTATTACCTAATGGGATCTTTTATGATTTATTCCTTGTTACTCTGTTGTGACGTTGTGGGCATTGTGCAATCTACACTTGCCGGATGATAAATTATTATTGGATATGAACGTTGTTTAGATGATAACCTGGACCGTAATTGGACGTGCAGAGGCGCTGTTGGGAATGCGACGACGGCAGCGATTAGGAGACGTACGATCCCCTTTCAAATCTTTGCTCATAATGAGTGCTACAATATTGCAGATGTCATGGGCAGTACTTGAAGAATGGCTGAACAAAGAGTGCGAGCCCTTTACCCTCTACGCAGGTAAATTATTCATTACTTCAGTTTTCATGCCTAACTAGTAGAGCCACGGAAGCACGCCAAGTTTCACGCTGAAAAGAACGCTCGGTCATCATCATCATTCCTTGCTCTCAATCACGCTAGGCGGTCCGCCCCCGCAATGTGTTCATTCCTGGCGTGATTGAATCACGCTAAATCACGTCGGACGTTATTTCTCAACTATTTGGGGGAATTACGAAATGGGAACAGCATATCTGAAATCTGCGCTAAAAGACCTTTAGTATGGATGTAAAATAAGTTCACTTATTCTACATTTGCGAAATTTCGAAAATGTATTCTCTCACTTTTTCCGACATTTTGTCAAACAAAGGATGGTTATGGGTATTAAGTGGTTACGGATTGCACAGTAAGTGTCTTCCATGATCATAAACAAGAAAATGCCAACATACATGGTCTCTAAATGACGTTCCTTTTATCAGTATAATTACACTATTTTAGTACATATTATAAGCGTTCCTGTTTCCCTAATGTAAGTGTAGGTCAAAAAAGCGAAATATGTTAAAAATAACGGGGGAAAACGCTCATCAGTTGATAAAACAAAAGCCTGGCGTGATTCCAGCGTGATTCAAACACGCCTGTATGTGTTCATTCGACACTGACAGACCGCGGCGGAGGGTCTATCTGGCGCACGGCCAGAAATTTGTCGCGCCCCCATCGGACCGCAGCGCGTCCCACACGCGTCACCTATGCCTCGCGCGGCGAAAGCGGCGCGGCTAAGATCGCTAAATCCCAACTACCAGCCTATTAGAAAAAATGCATTTTGTGATATGATTTGTCATTTATGAGCAGATAAGAATTAATAAGAATCTATGGTCAAAAATAATGATTATTCATTTATGAGCTATTTATGGTCAAAAAATAATGATTTTTTGACCATAAATAGCTTATAAATGAATAATCATTAAACACCTTGATCTTGTGTTTAGCAATTCGAGTAGGCTGATCGAGAACTGCAAGGTTGTGCCAAATATCGGTAATTCTGACCATCGGGCGATTGAATTTGGTGTGAATGCAAGTCACTTGAGAGAAAGGTTTATGTGGGTTAAGGACTATAGGAGAGCTAACTATGAATTGCTCAATGCTATGCTGTCCAAAGTGGATTGGTTAAGAGAGATGGCGCCTCCCTTGTCAGTTGATGAAAAATACGAGAAACTACTCATCATGCTTGAAGAGTTGATTAGCCTTGTTCCGCTCAAAAAGGTTAATCTAAGCGGCTTGAAGATGCCTAGTCATTTGGAAAGACTGATAAAGAGACGCATGGTGTTATATCT
>LS849444.1:2491-15959 GCA_900490955.1 Micoletzkya japonica
AAACACAGTAACGTCGTCGTTGGACGAAATTTCAAAAAATCATTTCTCGAATACTATTAATTTTTATTATTTTTCCTTTTGGTTTTATACTAATTACGACAAAATCTTTCATATAAGCTTCACTTGAAAATCACTTCCGTGTCCCTTTAAAAACAAAATTTTAGGCTGAAACAACAAAAATAGTTATTCCGAGACTTTGCAAAATGCGCAAAAGATTCTGACCACTGAGCGGATCGAACGCCCAACCTTTCGATCTGGAGTCGAACGCGCTACCATTGCGCCAAGCAGTCATGTCTTCTTGCCTGCAGATTCGAGACTATCTACACACTAGGTGGCGACGATTCATCATCTCACGCTGTCAAGCGTGACCGTATTGATTTGATTCTATTATTGGATACCCCATTAAAAACAAAATTTTAGGCTGAAACAACAAAAATAGTTATCCCAAGGCTTTGCAAAATGCGCAAAAGATTCTGACCACTGAGCGGATCGAACGCCCAACCTTTCGATCTGGAGTCGAACGCGCTACCATTGCGCCAAGCAGTCATGTCTTCTTGTCTGCTGATTCGAGACTATCTACACACTAGGTGGCCACGATTCATCATCTCACGCTGTCAAGCGTGACCGTATTGATTTGATTCTATTATTGGATACCCCATTAAAAAACAAAATTTTAGGCTGAAACAACAAAAATAGTTATCCCAAGGCTTTGCAAAATGCGCAAAAGATTCTGACCACTGAGCGGATCGAACGCCCAACCTTTCGATCTGGAGTCGAACGCGCTACCATTGCGCCAAGCAGTCACGTCTTCCCGCCTGCAGCTTCGAGACTATCTACACACTTGGTGGCGACGATTCATCATCTCACGCTGTCAAGCAGCTCGTGACCATGATGTTCGACAATGAGTGTAGTTCGTTTTATCATTCAGGCAACTCTCGTGCTGTTCCTCCGTTCCAATCGTTCTTCCCACGTCCGGAATAGCTGGTCGAAGTAGGCTGCTCCCTCGTCTCCCAAAGGCTGCTGCATTTGGCTTCGTCGCCCAGCTCCGTGAACCCTGCAATATTATCTTCCATGCTTCTGCTTTGCTGTTTAGTGAGCTATCTCCCTACCAGTATCAGGACAAGTCCGTGAGGGTATTGGGTCATGTCAGCTATCTTTACCTACTTTAGCTATCATCGTTAGCATCGTGCCCACTTCTCATGCAGAGAACGAAGCGCTATGAATATGAGCTTTTACATCTATAGTTAGTGCATACTGGACTTTGGCGCGTCGCCAGAAGCAGAACCTCCGTGCCGCGTCCGCCCTCCATACGGGCTGCGAGTTGATGCCGAAGCAGAGAACGATTACGTATGATCTGCGAACAACGTATATACTTGTGTTGAGCATTTTTCAATGATCCATTGTACAGGAAACCGCTATTTCCACAAATCGGTCCTTTTATCAACGCTAATTGCATCGCGGTTAACGAAATGAACTATTTGATGGAATGGTGGGTTTACCATTGTACGTATTTATTATGCAAAGTTGAGAAGATGACGAAATGCAGCTCACACCGCATTGAGCGCCTCGAAGGTGCCGTTGCACAGCTGAGAAACGGCTGTCGTCGTGGTCAGCGTGCTGACCGTATCGATGACACTGCCGAGCGATACGGTAACGGATACGGTAATGGCGACGTTCCGGAGCAACTGCAATGCACTGAGTGCTTGGTGGTCCGCGAATCTATACTATACAGGACCTAGTGAACTAAACACGGAGCAAGGAGCAAGGTTGAATTCACCAAGAACCTTGCAATCCTTCGCGCTGCATAAATCATCGGGGCATTTAGATGGAATATGCGCGCATACAGAACTAAAGGTGCCGCACTACGAGTTTCTGACAATATTTTTTTTGCATTCATTCGTGCCATGTTTCTCCTCTTCGTACGACTTCGCATGTGATTTTCATAAATGAGCCCAATTATCTTTGGTTCTGCCTTCGCTAAATACATGGCTCGGTTATTATCTCGCGAGTATTGGGCTGGAAAATGCGAGCATACAATTAAACGGAGCCCCCTACGCAATGTTCTAAATGTTAAGCAAAATGATGTCCGTCCGAGAGTCAGGTTCAGAATTATTCCGAAAAAAAAACAACTTCTCTTAGTGTATTGACGAAAAAAATTCCTACTTCGTTTACGCTCTTAGACGAAGGAGGAATGAGCGTTTGCTAACGGAATCTTTTCGCCTATGACATATACCATGATGACGCGAATGTTCTCCTGGAGCTGGAATTTGATGGACAGTGAGTAGCATCCCGAGGGCAGGCCGCCCTCGCTCGACGAGTCCGTATTGGCCAGCTCGAGGCGGTGCAGACTGACCCGGTACACGATCGAGGCTACCTGCGTGAGAAGTCCCACTTGTCGAGATTAATTGCGCAATTATTATAGTATTAAAATAGTTCGTACATCGCCAATGACGACTGCGCAACGTTGCGCTGGGTCACTCTGAGTTCGGTGTGTCTGACTCATATTCTTACGGTACGTTCCGGCCGCTAGCTATCTTATTCTCACAATGTATAGATGTTTAACGTTTTTTGTGGTTATTTTTATTCGGTTTACAATAACGGTGGATCGAAAAAAGGGGGAACGGGAACCAAATGTTGCTTATCAATTTGCGATAGTCCGTTGGTGTGGTTTACTGTAAGTTGAAAATGTCAAACTTTTCCTATTTCATAGACGGTCTTTAGGAGGAACGAGGCTACGGCCGGAACGGTTTTATGTCAAACTTTTTGGCGCTTGTAATAATGGTGACCTCGGATGCGAAAAGTGTGCGTCTGCTCATGCTTCATACATCGCTCGTAACCCTTGACCAAACGAACTCGCATGGCACATCTTCATTATTTAGAAACGCTGTGATTCAAGTTCGTGGGATAGTTTTCACAACGGTAGAGCGCATAGTGTAATGACTAGAGTTCTCCCGACGACAGATGACCGAGTCATCAAAGTGCACGAATGAAGAGAGGGAGGGGAGAAGACTGAAGATACCGTCGACAGATACGCACTTCAGATGAGTCGGTCATCTGTCATCGGGAGAACTCCAGTAATGGCCACTCTCCTGCGAAGAGTAACCACCAAGCCAATCAAAAAACTTCTATTTCATCAGATTTGGCTATTATGATCACCAGCCTACATACCAATACAGACAATCCGGAAAGCAGGAAGACGCTGTAGATGAGATAGAGCGACTGCACGACTCTCATGGCTGCAATATTAAAATTAAAATTAAAATATGAATATTAAAAAATTGTGAAAATAAGATAAAATAAAGCTTACATCTTAGCGAGTAAAGCGCGTACACAGAGCTCAAGAGCACCGTGCAGATTATGAGGATGGTTGAGAGGTTCCGTTTTGACGACTGTTCGTACTCTTCCAGATGGACAGTAGCGAAGATCCGTTCAACGGTCTGATAATCAGGGTTGGGAAAGCACGGAAAAAGGAAGTCGTCGATTATTGCTTCCTATCCCTACCGATAATCAATCATTCGCTAAGTAGCTCACAAAAGCAACGAAGAGCAGTATGGACACGTAAAGTTGGTAGTATCGCAGAAAGGACGCCACGATGAGAGCTATGCTTTCTGGAGCGAAGGGAGACTCTAAATCACACTTTTTTGTTTATCACAAATGCTTTCGAACTGACCGTTAAATTGAATAATTCCCAGCTGGTAGCAGGATAGAATGATTCGGGAAAGGGTATAGAGGCCTAATTGCAGATAATAGGCTCGCATCAACCGGAGTATGTTTATGTGCACGAAACTTGACTAAAATCTGACTATTTACTAAGATTACGTTTCATTCATTTTGTATATAAAAGATTCTGCACAATCATTATTTTTTTCTTATCCTTTGTATTATTATTCCGTGAGTAAACTTATCTCACTTATCACTTCGCCTGCACTCTCTTCATATTATGTTTTCCCGATGGAAATAACAATGCAGACAACTACATTTTCTTCAATCATACCTTAGAAATAATAACGATGGCCAAGGGACTCGCAATGAGAAGTACAACATGTGTCAGAAGCTCAATTATCGAGAAGACGAGAAATATGTGAAAGATTGGTCCGTGTCGGAAGAAGACCGTACTCCACATAGGAATGTTGCTAAATTGCAAACAACTTATCATTCTCTACGATGCCATACCATCCGTTTGGTGATATATAATTGAGCAAAAAGTTAAACTCATTCCTGCTTTATCTGCACTCTCTTCGTATCGCTTCGCTCTCTCTTCGGAAACAGGAACGACTGACGGAATATGTATATTCACATTTTTGTCCTATGGCATGAAATCGTTTTAGCTGAATCCTTCAGAAATATTTGACTATTCTTCACTCACAGGCAAAGTGTGGTAACGTTGAAGCAGTAGTACATTGATCGGTGCACTTATTCGAATGAAGATAATTTTACGTCGGAATTGAACTGAATAATTCGAAGCACTCGATAAATAGATATTTGATTTTTTATAATGAAGTGGATATACAATATTTAAGCGAACACAATTCGCTTGTATTAGGGTGTCCCATAATTTATGCACCACTTCATTAATCTTTATTTTCTCAATCAAACTTCTTCTTCTCAATTAGCTTTGTGGTACACTATGTAGGTAACTACCACAGCTAAATAATAGACAAATAATTATTGCGTTGCTCTTACATAAAAGCAAGATATACGCATACAGAGAAAAACGTATGTCAAGCTTCCTAATTTATTTGTGAAGTTATGCGATGAGATATTGATCCCAACTCTTCACGAGCTCGTTAACTATGAAGAGGAGCTTTCGTGGAGCACAAATATAGAATATGTTTCAATGTTAAATTTTCCAATTTGCATATACTTTATAAATTTGAATTTTTGGCTAATAGTGGGTTTAATTTATTCCATTATAAACTTTCGTTAGTAGCACAGATTTGAACACAAGTTTGTACATACTTACGACTGGGTTCGGAAAAAAATATTTTGCATAGAAACAGTTTCATTCATTTTCGAAATTCCGAGGAATCAATTAGACAAGTACAGTTAAACGACTTTTTATGGGTTTGCACACTTTTCTCCTATTATTCACAATAAGAATTTCTCTCCGAACCAGCCGTAGAACACTAAAGAGGCTTGTTATACAATTTTAAAATTTAAACGATTTATTTGGACCTTTCGAATCAGAAAGTTATTTTTTATTGATTTGCATATAACGCGCTTTTTGTTGAGGCCCGGACTGAGCAGTATTATCGCTTCTGTCATAGCTACGAGGGAACCGAGCCAGAAGTACTGAGCATGGGACACGATAGTACTATTGTGTAAACGAGAAATGTCATCTCCCTCCTACTCGCTGCATAATTATATTTAGAAAGTGGTGCATAAATTATGGGACACCCTAATAAATTATAATTTTATGATAAAAGTGAGCTGAAAGGTTTAACAATCGCGAACATAGCATAGTTTTGTTTTATCAGCTAGGACCGAAATGACTAATTCTCGCTTGGCCTTGAAGAGTCGTACACGGTGCTGGCAATAGTGTTTCCGTGATCTGCAATTACCCCCCCCCCCCCCAACTCTGTGATTACCTACTTGCTACCCGTGATATTCGACTAATCGTGAGGCTTGCCAAAACTTAAACAGGAAAAAGATGATGACGAGCTATGGAAGTTCACAGATAAAGGCTGAGATGAAACTAAGAGGTAAATATAATTAGCATGCACCATTTTCGAGGAAAGTAGAGCATTTCATTTGGGTATTTTTGTTGGTTATGCTTCACTCACCACAGAATAACAAATCATGGATTCAGGTTTTAAAACACTATATCAAGCCTTGAAACAGGCTAAAGCTCGTCAGAGCAAAAGGTTTCAAAAAACGTGAAATTTTTTAAAATGTTTTGAAATTTGGGCCGAAATTTTTCAACACTACGATACACCATTACCCCATTATGCGTAAGCGTAGATAAAATTAAATTAAATACACAGTTTCGAACTCGTCACACAGAGCGAAATTTCCAATCCCCACTGCGGGACTCCGGGGAATATTTTCTCAGCCGGCTGGGGAAATCAGGCGATTACAGCTTTTTACAGCTCGGAGGTCCCAATTCAATGTACTGCACCTTTCTGCGATATCACTACATTCATATCGAATTACGCGGGAAACAATTTAGAAATGGGTCTCGCCAGGAAAAGTACGGTAGAAATTACGTTTGAATTTCCCGGTATTGCTGGCACTTTGCCAGCAGTGCGCGACTTTTGAAATTTCGTTAGATTTTCTTCCTTCTTTTGTTTTATTTTTATGATTTTGTTTCCTATTTTACTTCTTTTCATGATTTATGCGTTTGGCATTACCCGGAAACAGTCAGAAATTTGATTTGTCCATGAAATGTAGTTATTTTACTTGTGTTTTGGAGGTTAATTGGTCTAATTACAGGTGGCCAACGAGTGCCACGGATACGTCGGAGCCGTTCTGGTCTCGCTCTGTTCGGAGGTTGCCCTGCAGCAGATACGAGGGAAGATGGAGCTGATCGACCTGGAGGACGACACGATCGATGCCGAGGTGCTCAACTCACTCGCCGTCTCCATAGAGAACTTCCGCGTGAGCGTTGCGATTTGGCTATTCTAGATTATTCCATGCATGATTGGGTATGGAAAAAGAGAACTATGGTAGTGAATGCTAATAACCCCGTTATTAAGTTCGCGATATGCAAGTCGTCGTCGTCCGCCCTGAGGGAGACTGTGGTCGAGACCCCGAGCATTACGTGGGAGGACATTGTAGGACTGCAGAAACGAGGGAACTGCAGGAGCTCGTGCAGTACCCCGTCGAGCACCCCGATAAGTACCTCAAGTTTGGCATGCAGCTATCGACGGGAGGTGAGAAGGGGGAGGGCGACAGTACTGTTATGGGTTTGGGAGTGGAGCATTCTATTCGGGTCTTTTTGTTCTTTTATACTTGGCTCTCCCCGGCAATGGGTTGATTCTTTTATGAAAAAAAACCATTAAAACACCCGAAGAGAATGCTCTATCATCCGCCGCAATCTGTAATATCTTGCTTTGGACATCGAATAAGGGAGCGGTTATCGAAAACCTGAGTTCCCGCAAGCTCTCCTACATTCTGATCGCGCTGGTCATCGCATAAGCTGCCTTTCGCCATTGGAGCCCTGTTTGGCATGCTCATTTTCGAGAAATCAGTGAATATTTCAAGGCTCATTAGATTATTATTTTATTAATAAATTATTATTTAATAAATTTATTTTAATTAAAATATTATTTTCAGCGCCCGTTCCCTCGTCCTCGATGGAGATTGGGATGCTCAAGTGCAAGGACGAGTCGAGGGGCGCGTCGACGGAGTGATTCTACATACGACCGCCCGTGAGTTGCATACGCGGCCGCATACCGCGAGTATGAGCCAATTACTTTCGAAATTTGACATTAGTAGACTCATATTTTCTATGAAATTTCAATTGGTAGGCTTGATAATTTACGATTTCATACTTTTCTGCTGTGGGCACCTTACATGGACGTGATTGTCCAATCGGACGTTATTATGGTGCCTTCAGCAGAGAATCATAGTGTAAAACGCTTGTAAGGATGTTTGCTTTAGATTTTCGCTGAATGTGCAAGGCACGGCAAAATTCCAAAAATACGGCTGCTTCGCTGCAAATGGCTGGGATTCCGTAAAATAGGCACCTAATTGCAGGCAGGCGAGGTCGGCCACTTTGTCAAGATAGTGCGTAACGGTATCGAGTGCAGCGACGTGCAGCTGATCGGTGAGGCCTGCCACGAGCCGCGAAGTCACAGACCGTGGAGTACTGTATCTATTCATGTTTTAGAGGATGGGTACGGTAGTGGGAGGAGTAGAGGGGGTACGGTAGTTGGAGGATTGATTGGGTAGGGCTGTTCCTTATGTTGTTTCTATTCACGTTTTCCACAATGTCTTTTTTGATTTGGTTGCGTTGTGTTGTTTGTGTTGTCATAATTCGTGGAAAGGGAAATTAAATAAATCATATTACCCGTTGTTAACAATGCATAAGTAAAGTTCTACTGAGTTAAATAGGGCATAGAGCACAAAACGAGCTATCTACGTCCTAACATCACGAAGTCACAAAGTAGGAAGGAGAATGGAATTACAAAGTAATCTGCAAGAGTCTTCTGCTTATGGCTGCACACAATTTCTAGTTTTGAATGTCACACGTTTGGTGTAGTTCACGTACTATTGAGTAGTGCGTCTTGCTCTACGCTCCAGCCGTGGAACAGGGTTTCTCAATGCGCGGTAATCCCATTGTTCAGGCTGAATAGCCTCGCGGCAAAGCGTTTGCCTCGCGCGCACGTGACCGTGGGTTCGACACCCGAAGTCGGCCCCGAGCCCGGCTCCGGTTCGAATCCTTTGGCAGACACCCGATTTCGCTATTATGACGCTTGGAATGCTGTGCTACGTAATGCTATGCTTATTTCATAAGAGTAAAAATAGGAACACCTTGAGGCGCAGCATTCCTAGCGTTCGATTAGCGAATGGCGGTGCCCGCTGAGATCTATCGTCGCTGTAGCCCCAAACATGAACCAAAATTCACCAATCTAAAAAACTTAAGCTCCTTCCCAGCAGCCCAAAGAGCTACCAAAATTTGGTGAAAATTCATTCAGCCATTTTGGAGTAAATTCAAAATTAGTTGTCAATTCGCTATTAGACACTTCCGTAGTTTGTTACGCATGATAAAGTATAGTCTAGAAAAACGGAACGTATAATTCGTGATTCCGCCCTTACGGTGCTTAGCGAATTTTTCGCGCTTTGAAACGGTGCCATTTCATTTCAAGAAAAGATATCAGAAACATCCACATATTTTTAAAATCAGTAACACCTAGTCTTTCCCATGATGCACACTAGAAGTTGATTAGGTCTCTTTGAAAGGCACCGGAATAAGTGCTACAAACGGAACGATTATATCTTCCTTTTTTCTCTACTATATTATCATATTATCATACTAGAGGATGGCAATAAGCTATGATTACCAGACAAAGAGAGCTTCTGAGCTTGAGAGCTAACGGTGATCTCAAAATTATACGTTCCGTTTTCCTCGACAATTTATAACTTAATTTCATATTTATGTCATGCTGAGGTAGTGTATAATAAGAAACAAATTCTAAAATAGATCGGTGCGTCATTTTACTTATTTTTATTTGTTTTCCCTGTATCCTTTGACATCCTAAAAGATACTTTTCTTGTCATTTTATTGTCGAATAGATCTGCTGCTTATCATTCATCTAATCTATACCAAAATAACAGCACAATATGATACCATGAAGACCCATATCCGCTAACCATCTACTATTATTGCTACTATTATATATTTAACAACTACTATTATATATTTTTCTTTGCCTTCGCTTGACCGCCGTCACTGTGCTCACTCTACCTCTCCACCACTTTCTTATCTATGAGCAGATAGCCCAAACCCACCTCTGAATATACATTCCTTTGGTGCACTCGTATTTTGCTCATTGTCTGGCCAAGAGGTTAACACAATGTACGTTTTGTTGAAGATTCCCAAGCGGTAAAAGAGATTCAGATCTTGCCGGCTCCCGATGCCAGGGAATACAATGCATTATTACGCTTCGCTGAAGCTTTGCCCGGGTCCGCCTCCACGAATTTCTGTTTAGCCTTGCCTGATGGCCTTTTGCATTTTTTAAAAATGTATCTTCTAAATCTATGGAACGGTATTTATTTAAATATTAATTTTAGTATCTTAAAGTATTTAAAATATTCAGATCTTGCCGGCTCCCGATGCCAGCTCCATCTTGGATTAATCCTGTACCGAAAGCTGTCCATGGGGTAGGCAAAACATTACTGAAGCACTCTCTAATGTAATTTAAAAATCACGGACAATTATTGTGCATAGTGTATATGTCTAAATACAGGGGTACATCACCCTTACAACGGTATTGGGCGTGTGTTCCAACCTCGCTCTGATAGTGCTCATTCTTCGCAACGGAAGTGCCCACATCGGACGGTACAGATGGCTTTTGCTCCTCTTCTGTGTCAACAATATGATCAACACGAGTCTGCACTTCATTTTCGTGCCGGTATGAGAATACGCATTTGGCTGATAAAAATGTTCCACCAGTTCTGCTCTTTTTTATTTGCTGTGAAAGAGCGGCGCTGAGAGATGGGTTGTCAAAGAATTGTTGAGATAACCACATAATACTGATTGTGAGTGAGCGTCGATACAGCTGCAGGGAATTAGTTAGATATACGTAGTGGCTGACGTAAGCAGCAAAAGCAAAAACGCCGTTGAATAGCAGCAATACTGAGTGCTCAGAATGATTAGCTTCGTCTAAGATTCGCTTAGAGCTGCGGATAGGCGTTATTTAAGAGAATTAGCGAAGCAGAATAGCTCTTTGTTGTGAAACGCCCTAGAATGCGTAATAATAATGTAGTTTCGAAGAGCTTTAAGGGCACGGTATTCCGCCCGGTGAGGAAATGTCTCTAATAGAGAACTGCAGTGTTTCATGAAAAAAAAAGAAAAAAAAATTGATAGGAACAAATTAAATTAAAATCAAATAAAAATAATTTTACAAATATATAAAATAATATTCAGGCCGTTCATCTATCCGATTTCGGCTTCATCTTTTACTCAGAGCGCATTCAATCCCTACATACGTACGAAAGTTTCTGTTGGCCTTGATTTACCTTTTCCGGCCTTTTTAAATTCACAACAAAAGGCAGTTTCCGCAGGCATATCAAAAAACGAGCATGTATAAATAAATGATGCTCTTGGTGTACCTGTTTGAAACGCTATCAGGCATGCAAAGTATTTATTCGTTCGATCCTTTCAGGGCCCCGCTCACCGGCCTTAACATCCTCTTCACAGACTTCTTCCAGGAGACGCTCCTTCTGCTCTCGTTCCACTACGTTTTCCGCTCCGTCGTCCTCTGTCACCGCATTCCCTCGCTCTCGTCAGTTACTAGTCTGCATGATTTTATTTATTTATTTTATTTGCTATTATTGACGAAAAAGTGCCGTCAGTAAGCATCACTCCTACTTTGCCTGGACTCTTTTCATATCGCTCCGCTATCGTTGCGGGAAGTAGGAATGCGACTAGTGGTGGATCACTTTTCTCAACCATACCCGCGAATTAG
This sequence comes from Micoletzkya japonica, assembly GCA_900490955.1. Taxonomy (NCBI): domain Eukaryota; kingdom Metazoa; phylum Nematoda; class Chromadorea; order Rhabditida; family Diplogasteridae; genus Micoletzkya; species Micoletzkya japonica. Next base: position 13,624 of record LS849444.1, read on the forward strand.
CCCATTTTGGAACTGGAGAGAACGAATTAATGTATTTAGGAATATTAAACATATATTCAAGACTACAAAGATAAAGAAATAATATTATTTTCAAAAATAAATAAATAAAGAGGTTCAGCAACTGGTTCGTCCGCCGTGCCCACTCACATCCCTACTCCTTCATCGTACCCCTCGGGCTGCTCTGCAACGTACGGTTTGAGGCGAAAATGTTCCGTCAGTCGTCTCATTCCTATTTCCGCCGAGAGCGAAGTGGTATGAAGAGAGTCCAGACAACGTAGGGATGACTTGACTGGCCGAACTTTTTTTCGTAAATAATACGGTAGTCATATGCTGCCATCACATTCCTACTACCAACTGAACGTGATTCGTATAATATGATGCTCCGCACTTTCCACTTGAGAATAAGTGGTGCAAACACAGCCTTCTCTGAACCTACTACACTTGTCCTGAACCTTGCGCTCTAATGAGAGATGAGACGGAAAAAAGAAATAAACATCATAATGATATGCAAAAATATATTCAGAAATAACACACACCCTAACGAAAAAAATGACACATCGTAATGCTATATGGTAAGAAAATGTTCCGTCCGTCGTCTCATTCCTACTTTCGCCGAGAGAGCGAAGCGGTGTGAAGAGGGTCCAGACGAAGTAGGAATGAGTTTACTGACGACACTTTTTCGTCAATAATATTATACATTCTATGTCTATCTATACATTCAGAAAAATACCACCTCACAGGTTCTCTACATCGGTGCGTTCACGGCCGTTTTCTACTCGTACCGTCCTAGTGACCGGGCCACGGCCGCCTACGCCTCGGTCATGAAAGAAGAGTACGCCTTCGACCTGCTCGCACCTAACCGTCCGGGATACCTGTCCGGCAATTACTGGGTGAGAGCTTTAAAGCCGGATGCTAAAGTGCCAACCGAAATAGGGTTCACGACGTATTTCATTACGAAATAGAAAATCTATGGCGTAGGCGATATAGAAACTCTTCGTCAGTCCTTTCATTTCCTAAGAGCGGAGAGGTATAAAGGAAATCCAGACAAAGTGGTAATGACGCCGTTTACTGTAGGATTTTTAGAAGAATCATTTACATAATAGGGATAAAATAATGAATAAATAATGAAAACAAGGATCCTCGCAGTTCCCCGGCCCGAACGGGACGCGTGAGTGGTCGATGGACGACATGGCCCTGACCCTCGTCTCGCCGGTCCTCTTCGGCGTCACCGTCGGAACCATCCTCTTCTGTCTGAGCAGAGCGCGGGCCGCCATGAGCCAGTCCATGTTGGTTTTAATTTAATCAAGCTAAAATTAATTGAATCAATTTTAATTTTTAATAGCCAATTAGCAAGGAGCGAAAAACCAACCGTTTTCATGATTACGTTTTACAAGCCTGCCAGTATTTAAAGACCACAACCGTTTGTAAACGTTTTACCGCTCCCTTGAAATTAAATTAGTTATATAACTAGTTATAAGATATGACGTGCATCAATTTTACTGACAGCTTAGGATACATTTCATCAGTGACATGGGTCACACGGCAACACGCCAACAAGAAAATTCCCTAAAATTTACGTCTCCCTTTGCTGTGGGGGAAAAATACCCAAGCCCGCCAGGGTTATTTCACAGCGGTGCCGCACGGTAGGAAAAATTGTACATGTCAGGGATGGTATATGGTTAGGTCATGCTGCATAAGAAATAACCTAAGAAAAAACCTAAGAATTTCTTGATCAAATGTTGGTGCAGATCGATAATGAGCGCGAAGACTTTGGGAATGCAGCGAAGCCTTCTGCGCGGGCTGGTTATCCAGGTGATTGTGTTATTTATTTATTTTACCCCGTTGTTCGGCATTCTCTGCTCCGAATCTTTAGACACATGAACTTTTAAAACCCGAAACTATCGAGAAAAATCTCTTCACGCCGCTCTCATCGCAAATGGAATGAGACGACTGACGGAGCAATTTCGCCTCAACTATGCAGCCTTCCAGACTATGTAGAGTTCGGCAGACGACCTGTTCATGAAAGTGCGAGACAGGAAAGAAGAATGAAGAGACGCAGACAACGAATGCACTATCATGAATTGGTCATGAGAACTCTATTGCAGACGATCGTGCCGGCCCTCCTCTCCTACTTCCCGCTCACCGTCATAATGGTCTTTCCCCTCACCGGACTCGCGCTCAATGGCTGGGGTACCATCTTCTTCATGGGAACTTCAATATTCCCCGCGATCGACCCCGACCTGGTCACTGCCTATGTATCGGTGTAAGACTTATCAACTTTAAATCGTCATTGATGGCTATGCTTTTCAGCCGCCACAATTGTGTTACTATATATA
>LS849585.1:1942-12366 GCA_900490955.1 Micoletzkya japonica
ATTCGATGATTGAGGAATGACATGAGTGGACCCCTCTACTGTGAATGGATCGACTACGGTATGAGTGAGATGAGGTAAGGGTTGACTGGGACTGGGACCGTTAGTCAGTGGGTCGACTATCCCTTGCCCATTTCCCTCTTGATTTTCCCCATTTTCACCATCACCATGATCATGAGTTTCTTCCCTCTTTTCCGGTATGTGGGCGCAGGCTTATGAATGAGCGACAGGCAGGAGTCAATAGACTCCGTAATTTCATTCACTTTGTTCATCACAAAGGAATTAAGCCTGACCTGATCCTGCTCGATTCCACTCGCTCCGTCTTCTCCCCTCTTGAACTCCTCGACTTCTTGCTGTGCTTCGCCTTGTCCCTCGCCTTCTCCTCCCTCTCGATGGTTGTTGAGCTCGTCCTCCATGTCCGCGATTCGCTTCTGCAAGTCCTCATACAATAAGTTGTATGACTTGAGAGTAGACCGCAGTTTCGCACTGTACTTCATGAGATCTCTTCTACAGAGATTGTACTCTTCCTCGGTTTCGATCGCATAGATAGCATCACTCGCATTTTCAGCCTCTCCAAAGAATGAATGAATTTCGCCTATTCGCAGCTTCACCTCAAGATAATGAGAATCGAACGAGGATGAAGCGATTGTCTTCCTACGTTCTTGAACGTGATTGGCATCAGCAGTGAAAGCTTCAGCCATGATTGAATGAAAGCGAGCGAAAGAGCAAGCTATTTGCAAATGATGACGAAATTTCAAACTTCAATTTTTGAAGATCAAAGATCACTCAAAATGAAAGATTTGAAGATCAAAGATCAGTGATGATGAAATTTGTTGATCAGAGATCAGAGGCTGCGAAGTCGAAAGAGCGAATGAATGAGAGCGAATGAGTCTTCTGCCACGCGGGTCTTGCCTAAATTTGAGTCCGCCGATGCACCATATAGTGAATTCTACCCCGAAACTTCACTATGTGGTACACCGCAACTGCACAAAGACAATTTATCTCTGCACAGTTATAAAGGAAACAATGAAAATGGCGAAGAAGAGAAAGTAGAAGAGAAAAGCGCGGGTAGAGAGGTATGAATGAATGAAAGGTCAAGAACCGACCTGATCCTTCGATTGGAGAAGAGATTGGATGAGAGTCCGCGTGTGTGTGTGTCGTTCCCTTCCTTCTTCGGTGAGTCGAGAAGAGACGAGAAGAGCACGGAGAACACCCTCGTTCGATCCTGATGAGGATGAATGAAAGAGTGAGGGAGAACGGCAAAGAAAAGAACACTACGGCGACGACGGCACGGAGAGCGAGAAAGAAAGACAAAAAACAAAGCAGGAAAAGCAAACGCGTTCACTGAGTATCGCCGCCCCCGACCATTAGTGGGCTGACGCGAAGTCAGTGGAAGCGCGCAATTTGAATGCTACTGCGTGCCTTGAAATTATGACCTGTGTGATTCATGGTTATTTCATGAAAATTATTGATCATTATGATTATTATTATGATAACTAATGAAAATGTAGTCGTCCAGTGAATTCTTCGTAGCGAATTCGCTACAGCGGCTGCTGACGGAACATTTTCTTCAACGATACATATGGTTGAGCAAAAAAGTTCCGTCCGTCGTCTCATTCCTACTTTTGACGAGAGAGAACGAATCGGTATGAAGAGAGTCCAGGCAAAGTAGGCATTAGCTTACTGGCGGAACTTTTTCGTCAATAATACACTCAGAAAAATTTCTTGGGAATATTTCCCCACGATTGCTGGGGAAATTTTGACTTTTTGGGGAATTATTCCCTAGCGGGTTGGGGAATTTATTCCCGAAGTGCATTTCGTGGCGATATTTGTGGTGAATTTTCGCTCAGTGTACCTTCATCGCTCCCGTCGTCGCAGTCCGCGATCGAGTCATTCACAGCCGCCTGCTCGATGCAGCGAGAATTGTCCGCGCACCGAAACTGTCCTGATGCGCGCATTCTTCCTTCCCATTCACACAAAGCTACTGGACCATTGGTATATCGTGCCAGACTTCACAGAACATGATCTTTTCCGCAACATCAAGTTGATCAAATTTCCCTAGGCGGCCGAAAAACACTTTTCAGGTAGGCACTTTTGCTGAGGATGAATGTGCATAGACGATTAAAAAGAAAATCATTTGAGAGAGTGTGCAAAAGTTTGCGAATTAGACTAATTTTGGAACGAAAGAAACTGACGGATCGCCGTTTATTCCACTATACACCAACTGTCGTAGTGAGGTGTTTTGAAGAAGATTCGAAGTCTCCGACCTCCACATCGATATCAATGAACCCCTCCGTTGGAACCCCCGCAAATGTTAGTCCAGATACAGGTGATAAACCAGAAACCAGAAACGAACCGTCGAAGCAGGCAAAGGTCTGGCATGCCATCCGCAGCTCGTTTTCGCAGTCTGACAGTGCCCAGCCCCTGTCCGTGTCCGTGAGGTTGCTGAGAACTGAAAACGGGAACATATTCACCATTTCTATTATATTTACAAAATCTATTTCATCATAAAATCTATTTCATACCTCAATATTTCCCTTATAGGGAGGAAGCAGCCTCTAAACAAAAGTTTTAAAACCCCCAGCATACGGTACGTTTGTACCGTATGCTGGGGGAAGTGTTCCCTAGCGGGCTAGCGTATTTTCGAACAGTGTAGGTGCAAATTGTAGGGGAATATTCTCCAGAATTTTCACTTATTGTTGGCGGACCAAACTCTTAATCTTTACAGAGAGAAAGAGCCATTTGTTCTATCCAAATTTTCATCTACACCGCACTTTGGTATCTCCCTCCTATATATGAATTACATAGTTGACCTCCACAGCGTTCAGTCTTACACTATACTCAACATTTTGTCAAAATCTAAACTTTCAGCTTAATAATTCTAGACCACCTCTAGAAGACTATGCAACTCTCTGAATGATATTTAATACATTTGCCCTACTTTTATAAATTCAAATAACGCTCGGAATACGCAAAAAGCAGGCGCAAGTAGGCCGCGCAGCGTCAGCTTCCTTTAGATATGTACCAACCCCGCAAGGTAGAGCACGGTGTCGGTTTAGCTCAGTTGGTAAGCCGACAGACAGCGAGTCGGGAGATTGCGAGTTCGAACCAACCCCGCTAGGTGCAGGAGCCTTTGCAGATTTCGAAAACGCCTATTTGAGTGTTCTTTGAACAGGTGCACACGCGGAGCGAATTATATAATAGTATTGATATTCAAAGAAATGAATGGTGTCTATTGGAGTCGAGTCGCGTTGTTTTCGCCGTTAAAATTATACTTCGTCTGCGTTCAAGCCCTAGCGTACGATGCACAATGTTCTAGATGTTAAGCGAAAGAACGAAAATGTTTGCGTCAAATGTTTTCCCCGCAACAGTAACTACTGAAATCAGGGTTATCTTCCGGAATCTCGTTCAATTCCACTGCTGTCAGTAGAACAGCGTGGATACCGATAGCGAGGCACTTGGCCGTGTCTGCCCTTCTGGATGGCTGGTCGTCGGCCCACGACGGCGAGTAGATGTTGAGGTCGCGTTGAGTGAAGGCGGCGAGGACGTCACTCTGAGCTCCCGGAGATCGATTCTGAATCCAGCCGGAGGAGCGATTGCCGACGGCGACGCTACCGGAGACGCGACTGAGCTTTGCTCGCTTCCCGCTTCTGCATAGATAGCTAATTTTGGCTGCCTATCAGACCTTTATAAGCAAGCCTTACACTGCAACAACTAGGCGTTTTCGACGACTAGGAAAAAGAGCGAAGTCTGATAAACTGACCCGTAGGGTTCCTGCAGCCCGGTCCAGTAGGTTTCCTGCGTTGCGGGGAGTTCCCGAAGCACCATCCACGAGTTCTCGTACAGTGGCAGAGACATTTTCTGGCTGCAAGTTAGATATTTATTCATTTAATTATAATATTTAGTTATTTAGTTATTTAGATAGGTTGATTCTAAGCGACTTCATAGAGGAAATTCAGCATGATAATGTAGAGAAGAAAGTAATTAGAATTTGGGCAAGTGAGATCACGAAGTTGTACTTGCGAAGATGCATATTTTGCAGTGCTAAAACAATAGTGATAAGACAATGCAACCTCTGGCAGTATCCTGTGAGAGACTGGATAGTTCCCAGTTCTTCCGTAAGGAGAACGCACAGGTTGCCTGCGACTATCCACCCTGAAGACAATGAATGTACGATCAGGAAGACTGGAAAGAGTTGAGGCTTGCTTAGCAGTTCTCTTAGCGAGCTCTACTCATTTAAAATGAAAAGATCCTCCTTGTATTATTGGAGGAAAACGAACGTTGAGAGAGCTGCACAGTTCTTTCCGCTAACCGCCGTAAAACTTCAACCGGAGCCGGCTTTCAGCCTAAGCTGGAATTTTGCCAAGATAGTTTCACTTTATTTAGCGGAGTGCGCTGCAAACATTTCTCAACGTTTCTTTTCCTCCAATGATATATTTTATTTTGTTGAGATTAAAGCTGCGGTTTTCGTGCTCGCATATTTAGTTATAGCGGAATAAAAAGATACGTCAGTAAATTATTCCGAATATTGATCAAGCGAGAGAGTGCGCAAAAGTGAGAGAATTAGACGCATTTTGGAATCAGAGCAGCGGACGGATCGGTTTATTCCCGTATATCTTGGGCTGAACGTAGGAAGCAGCTGCTCCTTACTGCTCAGAGCTTATAACCAAATACTGAAAAATGGGGGGGGGCGGAGCTTCGCATCCTACCAGTTCCGAGACCCGCACACGAGTAGGCGGTTGTGCCGGCGCTCCATGTGTAGGGGTAGGGGTCGGGCGAGTTGGGGGGAAGGAGAAGGAGGAGGAGGAAGAGGAAGAAGAATGGAGAGAAATCGCTGACCGTGAGCTGCCGCATCAATGCCTCGTCTGATAAGGAAACTTGGGAACTTAAGAGAGCTTAGGAGAGGGTGAGTCACGGGGTTTAGGCAACACAAAAAGGCTACGGTTGCGGAAAATATTCCGTCAGTTGCTTCATTCTTAGTTCCGACGTGAGAGCGGAGCAGTATAGCTTTCGTTTCCTTTTTCATATTCCACCGCGAAGAGGTGGCGTATCTTCGATCCACAACGTCTGGCTGCGTAGAATAGATTCGTATGCAAATTAAGAGAGTGGAGGCGAGAGAGCATGGAAGTTGGAGAGACGCAGAGACATTCGCAATTTCGGAACGCGGACTGGTAAAACGTCGTGTGATCAGTGGTGGCCTCGTTTACCTTCTATTTTCCTCCGCGGCTACCCTTCCCATGCAGATAGAAGTCTTGAACGCCAAGCATCCCCGTAGAGAAGATTTTATTTTCAGGAGAAGCGTCCACCCGAATACCAATCTACACCCTTTCCAATCCGCCGCACACCTAAGGAGTAATCGATAAATATATTGGAATAAACCGATCCGTCCGTTGCATTGATTCCAAAATGCGCCACTGGCCTGATATTTAAAGGGCCCCTCCAGGTAATATCTACCATATGCATTTTTTGACATCATTGGATAGCTCTCAATGTTCTGAGTCTCATACTCTCTCCTTTTTAGTTGAAACTTCGCCGTTGCTGAGAAAAAGCTGTGCAAACATTTCTCTCGCTGTCTGCGTCTCCTCATTCCTCTCTTGTTTCTCACAATTAATCAACCGCTCTTAATTGGTTATCTCATGGAATGAATGAGATGGTTGGAGGGACCCTTTAATCGGAATGATAAACTGAAGGATCTTTTTGCTCCACTATGTTAAGATAAAGGTGGAGTGCGCACTACGCTCGCCGTTATCATATCGATGATCGAGAGACCGGCAATCTAGTGTTTCAGCTCGGTTCGAACAGAACCGAAGGGAAACTCTGATAAGAATCTTCGATTGGAATAGTGGCATTGCATTTGAATGCTGCCCTCGCGATAAGGAAAGTTTTAGAAGACTTATTGCTAAAGACAGCTAAAATTTAAAGAAATTTTATTGAAAAAAATGTTTAGTTAGCGCAACGGGATCTTCAGGATGGTGTAGGTCTCCTCTAAACTCCTTCAATTGTTCAGGTGTTTCAACGTTTATTGCACGAAAACAACGAGCACAGCCACCGCATTACCGTAGAGTCCAACCCGATGCCACTATTTAGCGACAATATGAACCAAATAAGAATAGATAAAATGATAAAAAAGCTCAAAAATAGTCTTTACTCCTCCGAATCGCCGTCCTCCTGAGCGTCGAGGAAGCGTCGCCTCAGGGCCTTGATGCTGGAGGCGGTGAAGGCGGTTCGCTTTGAACAAGGGTCCAGCGTACACTGGGCATCGCACGGATTGGGACGGTACGGGGAGCAGCAGCAGTAGCACTTGTGACCGATGCTGCAGAGGGATATTTAGATTCTTGGCGATTCTCCACTAAATGAGGAAGCAGAGACCGTTTTAAATTCTTTCTTAGCTCGCAAACTATGCATACTGCGCGCGATATGGGACATATTACTGACTAAAATCAGTCAGTAGTACTTGGAGCATATGCTGGAGAGGGGGGGGGGGCTCGGCGATTTTCTGGGGAAATGCGCATTATAAGCAGCGGTAGCGCACAAAATTGCTGTTTTCTGAGCATGCTAACTATCTATAATAATGCTGTAACATAAAATCATATTTACACATGGAATAAAGTCGATTAGATGAAAGCACAGGTGAAATAAAGTCGAGCATAGATAGGTTATTTATTACCTTATGCAGTTGAGTGGCTTGAGCGACCAGACTTGGTCGCGGATTGGGGCGGGCACCAGCGGCCCGAGAAAGTCCACGGAACTGACGCCCCTGAGAGATCAAAGATCACTCTCCAGAGATCAAAGATCACCCTCCAAAGATCAAAGATAAACTAGCTAACCTCGGGGGCCAGACCTGGCACCGGCCGGTCGACCGGTCATACGCGTGTTCGGTCATCGCGCAGGCCTGCCGCTCCGTCGGAAGGTCGCAGATCCGGTCGACCACCCCGAAGGAGTTGCCCCTGGAGACATCAAAGATCAAAGATCAAAGATCAAAGATCAAACAACTGACCCCGGAACGTAGTCGCACGAGGGACTGCACGAGACCTGCATCAATACGGTTGCCAACGGCACACAGATTCTCACTCGCGAAAATAAGCCGGAGAAAGCAAGCAAGAAAGAGGAAAAAAAGGCTACGTTTATCACAACAAATAGTTTCTAAGCATCTTTACTTTCTCGATTTCATGATATATCAATTTCCTTTTGCCATTTCAACCTGAACGTTGCACATGCCACAGGCGTTGGCCGACTTGTTGAAGTGCTCCGCGTAGCTCATCGTCTTCTGCACGATCGGTGCACCGATGCCCGTGATCAGCTGGAATGATGCGTATTGTTAGCCTTATCTACTCCGGTCCTCCGACCTTTTAACTAGCGTAAGATACGTACACACCCTGATTTAGCATAATTCACGACGAGATAAATGTGTGTGTGTATTTAAAGGGCCCCTCTGAGCACTTTTTAACTCCCTGGTTTCTTCCTCTCATCTGAAAGAGCAATGTCAAAAACCTACAATCCTACAGTTGCATCTTTTTCCCGCCATTCCCCGTTGTGTAAGTTAGGCGAGAAATTGTATGCAAAGTTACATTGCTCTTCAGGAACCGCGCGAATACGAATGTCATTTTGTGAATATTGTAGCGCGCGAGCGGTCTGACTCGTTGGCATAATATCTTGAAGGAATGGACACATATGTATTCTGAAAAGGACAAAACTGAAGGAATGCCTAAAATACGCTCTTGAGGTATCGCAATGTGCTCAGAGGGGCCCTTTAATGCTATTTTGGGAATTTACATATATTACGCTATGCTGGAGGGCCGGAGTACCTTTTTCGAAACCCGAGCTTTTCGCATTTCTGCTACTCTGTCATGCAAAATCTACAGAGAAGATTGTAATGCATTGCATGCATTAGATTTTCTCCGAAAACGATTGATACGTGTATCGGTTGCGGTGGGGTAAAAAAAGAAGGAATAAACGCGGTCCGCCGGTTACTTCGATTCCGCACTCACCGCCATATATCGGTTGCGGTAGCACTGCTCGGGGAGGGAGGTCCAGAAGGAGCGGTCGGAGGTGGAGAAGCACGGGGAGTAGGAGGACCAGTCTCTGCAAGTAGGTGCATGAAAAAAAAGAAAGTCTCGAGAATTAATTTCAAGGTATCCAATAAATTGGTAGAAATTCTTGCCTGCAATTAGACGTTCTACCGGCCTGCGAAACCGACGAGAAGGCCGAAGCCAAGAAGGCATCCGATTGGTGGCTCAGAAGGAGCAGGACCAGGGAGAATAAAGTCGAGGAATAGAGGCAATCAACCATCCTCGTTCCTGGATTGATTGTGATAAAATGGCAGCAGCTTTAACTCTCTTCCCCCCGGACTTTCCCTCTCGACGGTACATTTTGTGCCATCTCTCTGCGTTCACAGTGCCAAAGGCAGGAGGGCAGAGATTTCACTTTCGAGATAGCAGGATCACGAGGGATAGTAGGGATCGAGAAAACAGCTCTTTGGGGTTTTCAGGACGGGTTGCAGGTGCGCAATAACCCTAGCGTGTCACAGAAAATGCGATTTCTGAAATATATCTAAATCATGATCTGCTATCTAGGTATGTAGACTCACCGTAAGCGAGACGAGTTATAAACGCTGTCTTAGTTGTTGGTGGATTTCAATGTTCAGCACTTATCTTCCGCTCGCTCCCACCTGATCGTACACTGAATCAGATCCCGAGAGCCGAACTTTCTCAATCGTTCATTCCGGGGCTCAGATCACTGTCCACATCTCTCCGCTCTCAGCTGTTCGTAAGCGGATCTCTCGTGACCACGTCTTCTCCCCTTTCTCCATTCAATCTCTCCTCTCAGCGCTCCTATTGTCCCCCTTTTTTCCCAGAATCTCAGTGATTTCTGAGTTTCTGTGAGACCATTGACTTCTCTTCTCCGAACATTTTGAAAAATATTATATATATTTGAGGAAAAGGTTCAGGCACTCTCTGAAGTATGAAGAGAGTCCAGACGAAGTAGCAATGAGTTTACTGACGGAACACGTTCGTCAATAATAGTGTCTCTAATGGTATGCTACCAAAGATAGTCTATTGGCCAGACCCTTGGGCTTTCCCCTATACACTCTGCACTCTATTCTCACAACACTCCATATCTCTCATCTTTCTCTGTAGATCTACGTGTATCTCTCCCCTTCCTTTCTCGCTGTATTCCCCTCCTTCTTTTCCTTCCGCAAGCGAATCTGTTTGGACATAGGGGGGGGGGGGTCGCGCGCGCAGTGAAATAAGGGAAGATTTCTCTCGATCCCTCCCCTCTCGGCTCATTCTGTACCCCGAGGCAGTGTACGGATAACACCCCGTGGGGAGCTTCACGTCCTGGGGCTTTCTTCCTTCTTGAAATAGAGCGCGCTGTACCAAACCATGCTTTAAAGCGCAATTTCATTATAAATATGGTTGAGAAAATTTTCCGTCAGTAGTCTCATTCCCTTTTTCAATGAGAGAACAGATGAAGTAGGAAAGAGTTCACTGACGGAATTTAATAGATAGGTAGAGCTGAGAACGTTTCCTTGGACTCCAATTCATTCAATGACTGTGGTATCTAATGAGGTTTATTGATTGAGTGTACCTTAATTTAGTCCCGATGCTCAACCACACCATCTCCTTCCTCCTGTCCCTCCTCCTGCCCTCCAACCCGCTTCTAACGCGACTCAACTCGGACCAGGAGGCCGCCGCACAGGCACCGTGGTAAGGCCGTTTCATTTTAATAATACATTTACTAAAGATATTTGTTGTACAAGAAATATGGGGAACTTCAGCGTCGTCTTTTGCGGATAATAACCCAGAAAGCGGGAAGATGCTTCTTTAAAGGAACCCTCCGATCATCGATGTACCTAGAAATGAATGATCACCGATCATTCATTTCTAGTTACATCCAATTAACGTGCGGCTAATTGATCGCGAGAGACAAGAGAAGAATGAAGAGACGCAGGAAAACAGTGGTCGTTGGGGGCCTTTAAACATAGATTTAAAATTTATCCGGAATGTTGCGGAAATTACGCAAAGGAAACAGGCAACAAATCGCATGTTTGTTTGCCCGCAGTGCATGCGCTCTACCGTTAAGCTAGTAAATTGTGGGCCGTGTTTGAAACACTTGAAACAAGGCCATATCTCGGCTGGGAAAGGTCGTACAGAGTTCTGGTTTGAATTTTTGGAATCCTCAGGACGAGATCTATTTGTGTATCAAGTTTGGTAATGATTCATCAAGCTTAAAGACCTTTAAAACGTAAAAATGTGGCATTGGAGAGGTTCGAACAGGGATAGCGAGAATTTCATTCATTCAAGATATATAAAAGCCGTTTTAACCGGTTTAGAGTTGTCTAATCATCACCAAACTTGATACACAAGTAGATCTCGTCCTGAGAATTCCAAAAATTCCAACCAGAACTCTGTACGACCTTTCCCAGC
>LS849585.1:71460-119530 GCA_900490955.1 Micoletzkya japonica
TGAAAACACATCTTGGAACCCAAATGGGGTTCTCCATCCCTCTGAGCCATTGCTGACAGCGCGAGGCCTCGCATTGCCACTGGGGGGAACGGTGGGGGAATGCGAGGCCTCGCATTCCCCGCGAGTCGTCCCTTCCCTCACTGCGAACCTTCGCAGCAGTTAACCTAGTATGCCACTGGCATGCGAAGCCTCGCTATTCACCTTCGCAACGCGCAACACTGGTAAGGAGTCAATTGGACAGCGTAATCGGCGGGAATAGTTTGTTATTTCAATCAAAAATATTAAATCGTTCCGTTTTTTAGGACAACTCCCGTGGAACCTGTAATATTTTTGGCTTCCATGTCCCTTTAAAAGGACTACTGTAATTATACAATTGTCATTCTTTATTTAAATAGTTAAAACTGTTTCAACTATACATCCATATAAGAAAGCTCGAATATCGTATTTTTTAAATATCTATAACTTTTTTAAAGGGACATGGAAGCCAAAAAAGATTGGCTTTCATATGAAAGTTTATCGCCTAAATAATAAAGAAATCAAAACCAGAGTGCACAAAAATGTCTACTTCGCGAGATATCCTAAAAATCGCTTCCCAGCCAAGGCGCAGACTTACTGCGTTTAGCGCATAGTAACGCGGCAAATGGCATCGAGGTATTCCCGGAACAAATAAATATTTCTCGCTCCAGAAATTTTTTAAAAATATTTTTCAAACGCTATTATCTTTCTTATCGTCGCGGAAACATATTCTAGAAGTATGGCCATGTTTGGCTTCACAAAATTTCTCGCTTCCATGTCCCTTTAATTTTTAAATATCCATAACTATTTTCTTGTGGAACAGAACAAAATCAAGTTTATCCGAGACGTTAGTTGTAATGTAGTATACTTGTATACTTTCCGGTTTGTGAGCCTTCAAAGCAGACGCGATTTATTCTGCTCTCTCAAATACATATACTACGGTAGTTCAACGGGGTCAACCAGTATCGCAAAACTGAAGAAGTACATACAGGGAAGAGATAAGTATCACAGTCAGGTAGAGGGTATTATTACAGATTCATTGGGAAGGGGTAACGAACGGTAAGCTCCTTTGTCGCTACATGAATCAAAAGCGATATACGGTGAGGTAGAACCGGAAAGTGGGCGAGGCTTGGGGGATACGGAACTGGAGCCGGAACCAAAACCGGTGATTCGAAAGATGGGCGGAAAAGTGACGAAATTCAAAGCGTAAAGCCCTCGGGAACGAGCCGCTCCTCCTGCTTGTGCATATGGCGAAAGAAGAACCAGTACCAGTAGACGATTTGGAAGACGACGAAGAAGAGCGGAAAGAGAAACCGGGAGACCAGATCGACCTGAGAGGGTATTTGGTCTTTGATCTTTGATCTTTGATCTCTGACCTGAGCCGGGCGGAACTTCCACTGATTGCGGCGAGATACGGGCACGGCCACGAGAAGGGGCACCATGTGCTCCGGATCGAGGTTGTCCATCTGAATGGAGGAAAATTAGAGTAATTAAATTATTATAATAAACATGGGGAAATTATAATAATGGAAGACTTCTCAGATATGGTAATTTTATGAGAGAAGTTACAGAGATCTGAACTTTTAACGCAAATTCGTCCAATCCCTTCTAGAGGCCCTTCGCTTCCAACGTGTAATTTTGCTGTTTCACCGGTGAAGTATTTCAATTCCTTGTTGCACGAGTTCGGATAAATCAAGCAATAAGTCAACATGTAGATATTATTGACGAAAAAGTTCCGTCGACGGACGGAACATTTTCCTCAACCATACCGGAATAGCGATGCTCCGCTTCTGCGTATTCCTCCTGTTGTTCCCGTTCCGCATCCGGCCATTAGACTGGTGGTGGTGGGCCGCGGCCACCGCGCCCGTGTCCGTCTCGAAGTAGTGCACAGGCGACGCGCCCTCGGACACCTGTACGCCAAACTTGAATTTGGAGTTTTGAAATTTGAATTTAGCGCCAAATTAAAATTTTTAAGTCGACCTTGCGCCGGTGTCGCTTCAGGAGGTAGCCGACGGCCGCGTACTCGAGTAGCGAGGCGAACACTGGAAGTGGAGGGAATATTATTTTTGAATGGAAGTAGTTCGTGAAATTGAAGGCATTTTATGTGAGCACTATTATTTTTCATGAGTATGATGAAATAATAAAATATAGTTTGCTCTCAGGAATATGTGGAGCTTATTGCCTAAACTATGAGTAAATATTCTTTGATTTCATATTTACGGACCTATAAAGAAGCAGACGCCCAGGAAGATGTCTAGGGACTTCACGTAGCTGACCTGGAAAAATCATTTAATTACTTTCTTTATATTTATTCTGGTTTATTACTTTTATCAGTATTAACAATGGATAGGCGCCTGCTTATGTTTATTATTTATTGTCCTCTTCTTATTGTCCTAGCCCTTCTAGCAAAGCTTTGAAGCCACGCCCCAGGAGGATTGGTCAGTGTTCTGACGCACTAGCTACTCTAGAACATCCTCGACCTCCGCACCGTCAGACTTGACTTGCTTCCATTTCCTCTTATGACTTATGACAGCTCGAACCTGAAGTGCCCGGACAAGCGTGCGTTGTCTGTTGCAGTGCTCTCTTGTTCTATATATTTACTTCTGCACTGCATTATGTTGCCCCAGGAAATAATCGCTTATCTTCTCAGGAGTAGCTAAAGATGTGTAACCTCTACAGAAGAATGAACAAAGTTTGAACGAAAAAGGTGAAGATATAAATAAATACCTTGGGCAGCGACCCGTTGGTGCTCGTCATCAACGTCGTCATGGTCAGCACAGTTGTCACGCCTGCGAGATCAAAGATCAAAGATCAGAGGTCAAAGATCAAAGATCAATCTGCCTACCAATAGCAACGCGCGCCTGAACGGCCTCTCGGTTGAGCCAGAAGGAGACCCAGGAGATGACGACGATGAGCGAGGAGGGGAAGTAGATCTGCAAGGGGCGAATTTTGAATTTCCCGCCAAAATTCAAAAAAATTTTGTCCAACGAGTGAGTGTGTACAGAAAACGATACGGAGTACTTGAAAACAAGGGTATTTGAATAGTTTCTTAGGCAAGTGTCTATGTGTGTACCTGTATCAAATAAAAGCCAATGTTCCTCTTGAACGTAAAAATCGCAGTGAGCCGAGAGTAGTTTCCTGCAAGTATGCATTTATTTGTTTGTATTTTTCAAATCCCGATAGCTGCCTTGAAAGCACTGCAAAGAAACGCTCAATTAATTGGCTTCTGCTTTGCACTCTGCAGTCCCGTGACCTCTTTGCAGCAATTTGTCTCGGTAATGGAATTGAAATTGGCTGGAATGGAGTGGCGGCAAAAAGGTCCCTCCTCACGCATGCGAGACACAACAAAAACGCGTCATATTCAGGTAGTAGTAGGCGGCAACAACGCGCTTTTACTCCGTGAGAAACTATGAATTCTGAACGCTGTGGTCCCCACGCCATCCGGGAAATGCAAAACTAAACTGCGAAGAATTATTTACTTCAGCAAGCGAATATCCGGTCGGAGTATGAATGTAAATTTGCACAAATTAAATTTAGGGGGAAGTAATATAGTATTGACCAGTGCTGAGCGAGATGACGCGTTCGATGTGGTAGTGGTTGGCCACGGCGAAATGGGCGAGGTGCACGTTCTCGTCGATCGTCACACTAAAGATGATTCATCACAATAAAATTGAATATTTGGACACCTCTATGAATTGGATCCAAATATTCAAGCTATAGCAATATTTGGACGCAATTCATAGAGGTGTCCAAATATTCAAGATATAGGTAAAAGTAACTTTGTCATTTCGTCATACTTTGGAATAGATGGGGGGGGGGTAATATTTATGGAGCGTATTTGACCTGTTATCGGTGTGCCAGTGATAAACGATGTCCTTCGTGCTGTACCCGTACGATTCAATCTCCAGCGCGCACGTTTGCGTGTCCAGTGGAAACTGCAAACAAATAATTAATCATTTTTGTAATTTTATAATAATATTGCAGTTATTGTCCCTTATTGTTAGTAGAGCTTCGTTTTTTTTATATCTGGAACCGAGGTTGAGCGACGCGTCGTCATCACATCCAAAGATGCTATGTGTACTCGTCTCCCAATTCATGTCTAATATTTCAGCCCAAACAAGGAACAATTGAAGGGGGGGCGTCGTTGGCCTCTGTTCGTACGCTTCTCCAAAGGCACTTCATTTCAGAGTTCGTGTAATCCGGTCGTCGTAAGCTAATATCACCAGAATTATACGCCCACGCATTACGTACCGAGCGCAGAAACCATCTTCGATTTACGGAAAACCACGTACTTTTCGTGTTTTATTTCTAGAATCATTGGAGGAACAAGCTTGGAAGTAGGTCTTACCGAGTGCAGGCTCATCGGGCAATTGGCAGTAACCGTCAATCTGCAACAACGCATTTCGTATTAATAAAAGAATAATAAGCGTAAAATATGAAAATTGTTGGCCTTGTTATTTATGGAAATCGAAATTATGCATACCGTATGCTCCTCAGCACATTGCCCTTGTTGTCGATTCGGAGGAAGGAATTATGCGAAGTTGCCTCGTGGAAGAAGCTCTTCTTCTCGTTCGGAAAGAACGTATCGGGAGTCCAGATCGACTTGACCATATCGATTCCTGTAGCGATTGTTCGGGCTACGGTTATTCTCTATTCTTTGGCTGCATCTGCGTATTTTCGTGACAACGTCTAGGAAACCCGATAGCTTCCGGGGAATGCGCATTACGGTAGTAGGCTAGGCAAACGTTTGTTTCCAGTTCAGCTAATGAACGTCGTCTGATGTTTGGCATTCGTCGGCCAAAGAATGCGCAGACGGCGCACGCACTCGAGCACACCACTCGCCAGTGGGGAGCATTAATTTCACGCTTGACAGACAGCACTTTGGTGGAGGAGATTAGGGTGGGGGAACGGAAGCAACCGCAGGAACAAGAGCGAATGGAGGAGTAGCGGTGCAAACGTCGATTTTCGAGGAATGGGGTCCATCCGTACCGCTAAATCACTTGAAATGCTTGAAGTTTTTTCGGTAGCTAAACAGTTTTCAAAAAAATAACCATGTTGATAAAAGTGCTGGTTGCCATCATTTCTTTTTGTAACAGCAAGGGAAAGAGATGTGGCGTGAAGAGAGTGCAGAGAAAGTATGAAGTTACGAACGGAACGTGTTTTCGTGAATAATAATAATAATATTATCACGTTCGAGCAGACCAACCTATCGTAAGCGAGGTCGCCTTCTCTGATGGGAAGGCCAGCCGGTCATCCTTCCAGATCTGCCTCAGATACAGGTCCAGCGTGTAGTCCTGAAAAAAGGTATGAAAAAGGTAGAATGGTGGTGAGCAGGAGAGCAGGAACGAACGAGCTGCCGCTAGTACATAATAATAATATTATTGACGAAAAATTTCCGTCAGTCGACTCATTCCTACTTTGTCCGCAGTCTCTTCATACCGCTTCGCTCTCTCGTTGGAAGTAGGAATGAGACGACTGATGGAACATTTTCCTCAACCATAGTAATAATGAAATGACTACTCGCCCGACATCTAAAGTTTGCTTCTTTTTATAATAAAGGTATGGGAAGAGAATATCACTGCGCTATATTTTCCGAGCACTTTATGCTCTTTGTGAAGCATAGCATTTTTCAAGAATTGCGTATTTTGGAACGCAAACAAAGTGCGTACCATCGAAACCTCGGAGACCGCGCTTATCGTTGTGACGTGCGCCGTGACGTTGACCTCGATCGGAGGACCTATTAGGATGACATTATGTCATGCGCCATGTCATTGCCATTGTCAGTATGTCATCCTCACCGTAGTTTTTGAAAATGCCAAGTATTTCCTTGAATTTCTAAAGTGCAGAGAGTGATCAAGCCTTTAGGCGTAAACAATTCCCGGAAAGGCAATATAATAGATAGCGGGGGCAATCTCTTCTATGCTCTATTGCTCTGAGCCGTTCGCCTCGCCCCTTTTCCATTACCCTTTTCGCCCTATAGCCTCATCTTGACGGAGAAGGACTACAAACTATTTTAAGTGCGAAATCCTCGAAACACAACCGCTCAATCAGTTTATGCGGAACTCCTTGGAAGACGTTTATTTCAGGCTTTATGCGCAAAATGTCTGATGCCTATCGCGTCAAAACAGAGACCACAACATTCCCCCGTTTGCGCATCCTCCAGGGATATACGTTCTTATTGTCTGGCAGTATGCCGGAAGTAAACCTAGAGTATGATGATGGCATTCTTCTCTGGTTCCCCCCCTACTCGCGTACAACCCCCGCAAGTACTTGTGATATAGCTCGTCCAAGGCTCGGATTACGCTTTTCAATAATTCGCCCATTTCGTGGGAGTTGGCTTGCTTTTGATCAAAGTACAGCTATCCAAGCGTTTCCTATTTCTCGAATGCTCTATAATATCACGTTGTACGCTTCACATGCTACGCTTCTCCAGAGAAAGAAAATGCCCGAGGCAATACATTCTATCTGTTCACGGATTCTGTAGCGCCTCAGTGATTCATGAAGATGGCTACTCTAGGCATTGTGCTATGCCGAGAGAAGTAAAAGGAGAGGAGGTGGAAAGGCGATAGGGGGGGCTACATACATGTGTACCCCTCCCACACAACAAGGCTAGAGGCATACCGTATGAGCTACAAAGTGTAGCTATAACAGCTACACAGGTATCCGTTTACTGTAAGCTTTGAAGCACTTCTAAACCCGTATTCGCTATTTATAACTTGTACTGTCTCGAGTCCACATCTTCCGGACCATATCTGGCTCGAGCCAGCTAATCTCGTCCTCCCTCCCTACAATATCAATGTATTCGTTCCGGGTTCTCCACCATTCCTCTCTTATACCCTGTCCATGAGCCCCTTCATCCCTCCACATATACAAGACATGCATGCGGGACCCTCTCGCTCTCCCCTCCCCTATTATTCACGCCCCATTTATGACCTCATTAGGCGGCAAAGCGTCCGCTTTCTATGGCTAAACGCTTAGCCAAGGATAACGATGGCAGAGATAGATAATCGAAACTATGGGTCTGGATTCTCCTTTCCAACCACTTCGTGAGCTTTCAAGCAACAAAGCGAGCCTCTTCGACTCCTTATATTAGTGTATTTTGGTCGCTTCTCCAAACACCGAGCCCCACGTAGGCCCCTCGATGTGTGTGCTTTTTCACGAATCCCTCTGAGGACTCCCCTCTCCGTCTCCCCTCCCGTCCCTCCTAACTCTCCTCTCCCTCCCCTCTCACTTCCACTCTGTCCTTCAAGGTGTTGATGTGCCTCCATGGAAAGAGTGACAGAGTCGTGTCCGATTTCAGGCACCTCTTCATCCGTCCAAGTCAAGCTTTGAGGTCTTCCCGCTCCCCTCTCCCCCTCTCCAACAATCCTTTCTGCCCTTCACACATCCCCATCTCAGAAAGCTTCCAAGGCTACAAGGTCACTAAAGAGAATGAAGAAAATTGTTCGGCAAACATATCTCAAAAAATATGCCACTGAACGCGCGATTTCCGTAGTTCTTTCAAAATATTGTTTTTTCCTTCCTGTGACTGATCTTTCGCCGAACAAGCCCCTTCTTCTCGCTGCCTCGTTTTCTCCCGTGTTTTATCTGTCCGCCCCGTGGGCTTCGGGTTACCGGTGATAACACGCGCCGTAGACATAATACACAAATGACACACGATAGCTTCTAGGGAGGCTATCCAGGAGGGGGAGGGGAGAGGCGTAACCTTTGCGCTTGTACTAGACTCGCGTTCTCATTGTCATTTCAGAGATAGGGCAATGCGTTTTTTTGCATTTTGAAGATTGCAAAGTGCGTATGATATCCACCATAGCTGCATAAAGCACGGTGCGTCTGTCCAAAAATGTGGTCCTATCATTTAGGGCACAAATTTGGCCAGCTTTCGCTGGGCAGGGCAGAGTTTCGGCCAAAACCGTCACATCACGTCTATGTCTAGAGGGAGAACGTGAAAGTGGTCCGAGTGGTTCAAGTGATGCTGGACAATTCGAGGCACAGCATTCCGCCCGGCAAAGAATGTGTCTAATAGCGAATTGACCACCATTTTTGAATTTTCTCAAGAGCGGCTAAACCGAACTACACCAAGTTTTCGGAGGGGTTAGAATTCATAGAGGCGAACTTAAGTTTTTAAATTCATAATTTTTCGTTCCCTGATTAGCCTATGGGATCGGATCCTATGCACGGAAACCGCTATTCGCTATTAGAACGCTTGGAATGCTGTGGAGGAAGATACGCAGGTAGACAAGGCACGCAAGAGGTAGACATGAATAGACATTAGGCTTTTGAAAACCATGCCTTTTAATCGCATTACGAGACCGAGAGAGGGATCAGGATCGCGGAAGAATAAGGAGAGTCGGGCGATAAATACGCAAATCACGTTTGGGTTTCAAACACTAATAGACACTTTTTGTTGACAAGCTCTGCTCAACAAAAAGTGAAGGTGCTTTGACGGAATTCATAGTCCAGTAATCATCCAAGGAAAAGCTTCAGATATAACATGTCTATAGTATACGGCGGCTTATCCGTTTTCTAATCATCTCGAGTATTCTAGCATGAGATGGGTTAGGTTTCACCGCAGAAGTTCCGCATTGAGCGCCCACACGGCATTGTCATGCTCAAATACTTGCGATTACAACTTGGCCACGTAATTCAAAAATTATTGCGTTGGTAGTTCCTCCATAATTTCAGGCTGGAAAGAGACATAGTATCTCGCTTTCCCTGTATTTCGTTGCAGTATCTCGGGTTCCGCTGCAGACTATGCTCTTCCTCTACTATCCCTCCTTCTCTCAATTCCCGTACCGCTAAGATTGGCAGAATAGAGAGAGAGAGAGGGAGAGAGAGAGAGAGAGAGAGAGAGAGAGAGAGAGAGAGAGAGTGAAGCGAATAGAATGAGGGAATCCCGCAAATAGGAGACGACCCAGAAGAGAAGGGAAGAGGGGGAACCGATGAAATTAGTCACGAGGCTCTCAAGCTGTGCCTGAGTCCTTGCCAAAACAAGCACCCGTCTCCCATCCGGTAGAGTCCAATCCGGTAGAGGATGGGGATTACAGAAGGACCATGCGAAGGAGGAGAGAAGGAGGAGAGAAACTGATCCGTCAGGATTTGAATAGATTACGGTTCATAATAGAGGTCCGTTAAGGATCAAGATACAGCAGAACCCATTCGTTATAATTGATTATCAGTGGTATTACAGTCAATGTGTAGAGGCGCCATTCTAAGATCAAACATCAAACTACAGTATAGTCTAGAGATCAAAGATCACCACTCACCGCCGTAGTTGGGGCGTATGCGGCGGTCGTGACTGGCGATGAGTTGGTCCAGAAGGCGGCTGACCCGCTTCTCGATCGTCTCGTTAGAGTGTGTCCACGAACTGCAACTTTTATATATATTTCTGCATTTTAATTTATCTTATTATTTTTTTTATTTATATAATACTAAGCGTTACTGTGTCTGGTAGAGCAGTGTAATCCACGTAATCTTCGAATCGGTTTTATTCTCGAAATATCCCGCAAGTTTCTCTGAACCCCGCTCTGATCTGTGTGCGGTTCGTTTGCTCACTTTTGAAGACCCCGCTAGCCAAAAATCTTTTCTCGCCTTCTCTGGTAATCGCGTTCGGCTGGGCTTCAAGCCCCTCTTCAACAACTATGCTGATTACTCTCGTCCGGAGGCACACATACTCCCCGGGGACACACGCTGAGTGCCGTTCCAACACCAGCTCTCGAGATATGTGCTAAGTTGAAATGCTAGAGGGCGGGGGGGGGGGGGAATTGCGAATATCTAACGCTTCACAACCTGACCAACCTAAAGCCTAGCATGTGACCTCACGAAGTGCCTAGTCTTTCTAGTCTCCTCGTACATAGTACTCCGTCCCTACTTGTTCTCGAGGAACAATAGTCCTAGCCAACGTTTAGCCCCCCAGGCACTCATAGGACAGCATTGTTCTACAGAGCGAGACGTGCAAAGCTGCAATTTTATCGAAGACTACGAAATACACCGTCGTACCCACTTCCGTGTAGGAAAAGCTTGGGAAACCGTCGAGCATTTAAAAATGGAGATCTAAAATGCTTAAACCGGAAATTAAGCGGACAAGTAGTAGCTATTTATGAGTTGTTGTAAGATATATGCGGAGCACTCTCCTAGCCGCCTGGGCTAACGTCGCAAACAGCATAAGAACTGGAATATATGTACCTCTGCGCTATATTAGCGTGCGCGAAATGTCTGTTTCTCTTCACACGTAACATTTGGTATTCAATATTTTGTCGAGATGATAAGGTTAGATTAATGAATGACTGATTAGTACACCATAACTCGTCGGTTGCGGTAATCTTGCTCAGTACAAACTACAACCAGAACCTACCTACGTAGCGCGCGTCATGCTAAGGCTTTCGGACAGCCTCTCCTGACTATGGGTGCAATTGGCAGAGGGCGATTTGCAAGAAGTTGTGCATAAAGAAGAAGAGGCCAATTCACAAGTCGAACGATAGAGCATTCCATACGGGCCTTTTGATGGTTATGGTTGACCAAAATGTTCCCTCAGTTACCGTATTCCTATTTCCGACGAGAGAGCAGAGCGCTATAAAGAGAGTCCAGACGAAGTAAGAAGGAGATTTCTGATGAAACTGTTTCTCCAATAATATCTTTCACGATTCATTGATAGTGAGCTGATGGTGGATGATGCATAACCGTCGAAAAGTCCGGAACGGAATGCTCCAGTCAGAAATGCAGCGCACGTGGATGCTCTACGCAATCTAATCGAATCTGTCTGCTCCCAGGGGAAGCCCTCTCCCCACCTTCTTCATTGTTGAAGGTGGAGGAATGCGGCTTTCGGAAACTCCAAGTTTTAGCTTTTTATATTAAAATATAATGGCTTCAAAAGTAAGCAATCACACGGTGAAATTTCGAAGATCTGGTAATGATACGGTTGTTATATCTTATAATGGGATAGCATTATATAATAATTATGGTCTAGAATAATTCCAGTCTATACGGTCTCTGATCTATCAGCGCGTAGTGGTGGCTAGAGTATTTCTCCCGGAATTCTCAACCTTGAGATGCACCGAAATCGGAGCCATACTCACTCAACGTACGCAGTTGTATGTCTAGTAGTACCTACGAACTCGCCCCCCCCCCCCCCGAACCCTGTCACTCGTATTCCGGAGATACTTCCTACTACTTTTTCGCATTCCGAGTCCCCACGTGTAAGCGGAGAGTCCTTGGGGCTAGTTGAAAAGTAGCCCCTCTGAGCTTCTTTCACCTTGTTCTTTCAAAGTTCAGGAGCTACG
Organism: Micoletzkya japonica; assembly: GCA_900490955.1. Taxonomy (NCBI): domain Eukaryota; kingdom Metazoa; phylum Nematoda; class Chromadorea; order Rhabditida; family Diplogasteridae; genus Micoletzkya; species Micoletzkya japonica. Next base: position 82,752 of record LS849585.1, read on the forward strand.
CGATACAGACAGCAGTTGTTGCGGTCTAGAGTTCTAAAGCGACGATTGAAAGCGTCAAATGATAAATACTTAACAATAAAATCTAGAGTCTTGCGAAACTTCTTCAAAATAAGTGATTATTACAAGATTACGAGATTTGTCCGGTACGGGCAACTATCGTGCCATGTTACGCATCGCAATGGTTTATGGGCAATGACTGAAACTCACTTCAGCATAAATAGCGGACTTTGCGAACCAACCAGACCAACCCTGTAGGAATGGCAAAATACCCGGTAAGAGTGCAAAAACGCATAACCGGCAGTCTCATTCTCTTCATTTGTTCTCGAAGCTTCGCCTGATCGCTGCACTACACTGATTGTGAGCGAAAATTCCCCCCTAGCACACGGCACCACCTAACGGACTAGGGTATCATTCCCCAAAAGCAGTAGGGGAGAGGCGGATTTTTTTAGGGAATTTTTACTTTGGCGCGGTATGGTGGAGAACTATTCCTTAGCGGACTACGGTATTTTCGCTCAGTGTACCCTTGCCCTGTTCCCTGCTATTCTGCCATTCCTAAGACCGCGCTTGTCGCACTGCCAAGTAGCCGGCGGCCCTTTTACTCAGTATCTAGCAACAGCGTTCAGCTCATCATTCTTTCTCGTTCCCCCCCTCCCTCCCTCCGAGTCCGAATCCCCAGAGCCCTTCCCCCCTCTAAAGAATGCTAGTGACCATGATGCATTGACTTGTGTATATGCGTATGCAGATGAATACCCCCCCCCCGCTCAATCTCTATCCTCCTCTGCTTTTTCCCTCCTCTTTGGACCCCATCCCTCCTGGGAGAAACCTGACCATTCGCCGGCTCTCCCTCTCTTCATGCAGACTCTTCTTATAAATAGATTTGCGCCCCGGCTCCCGGAGTCAATAATGATCGCGGAGCAAGCACATAGCTGCCATGCAGATATCTAAATAGAATTAGCCGACCGGTGAAATAGAACGTGTTCCCGGATGAATCACTATTTCGAACTTTTTAAATCACAAAATCTAAAGTTTTATGAACTCAAAAGCATACTTATATGGCATTCTGGCCCTCAAAAGCTGCAAAAAGCGGTTCGACTTCACCCCCGAGATCCATTTAGAGGCAGCCTGCCAATGAGGCGGTGAAACAATTGCAGAACCCTTTGGAGGGAATGGAGAATGAAGAAGAAGGGGGTAGAGGGTTTGCTATTTCCTTCGTGGAATTCCGAGAAGTGTGCCAATCATGGGCCCACATCCGGCTTATAGACCGGAATTGGCCGGAATGAGGGGAACGAAATAAATGGGGAAGAGGAGGTGGTTGATGGGGTGGGGCAACGAATGCAAAGGAGACTTGGAGGATCTCTTAGGTATATTCAAACGTACCAGTCAGTTAGATAGACTTGGATTCAACATAGCGCGGTTAGAATAGCCTAGAGAGTTCTCTTGATGCGTATGTTTCATAGACCATTTATAAGAACTCTAATGCACATCTCAAGAATCACTCCCTTCAAACTATGCTGTCAATGAGCGAACATGCCCAGCCCGCTAGGGAATAATTCTCCACCAGACGGCACCAAAGCGTTCCCCTCCTACTGTTTTTGGAGCATTATACCCTAGCGGTAATTTCACGGTGGTGCCGTATGCTGGGGAATTTTCGCTTTCATGGTGGCGCCGTATGGTGGGGAATTTTCGCTCAGCGCAAAAAAAGAGGCTCACCCCGCATGGTGCGAGTCGACTGTTGGGACGCCATAGGCGATGGTCTTGTCGGACTGGGTAGAATGAAGTTCCTGCAAGGCTTACAAGCCAACTTCACTACGATCCTCTCGGAATCCAACAAACGTTTGAAGGCAGAACATAGAACTATTTATTTTGCAAAATTGCTGCAGAAACGGTCAGGAAGCGAGCCGTCGTAGTATCAAAGCCAAAGCCCTACCCCACTGTCATCGTCCAGCCGTTGGCCTGCTGTCAGAGTCATAAATACGAGCAGAGGAAGCGCACCCCGTCCGAGGCACGGCATGCGACCGCCTGAATAATGGCATTATTATAATTATTATTTTTATTAATCTTAATATATATATATATATATATATTTATATTTATATTTATTTATTTATTTATTGCGCATAGCGCACTTCATAATTATATTAATTATATTAGATAAAAATAATTAAATATTATATAAAATAAAATAAGCAAAAAAAGTAAACCTTCGGGCAGACGACAGCGAAGCCGTCGACGGGGAGGCATGCATGCGGTGGAGGGTGGAATGGAGGAGAAGAGAGGGGAGGGGGAGGGACTGGAGAGATGAAGAGAACCAGGAAGAGATGGAGGGGCTCCGCCCACTGGGTCACTACAACAGCGTGTATAGAGCACAGCATTTCTAGCGTTCGATTAGCGAATAGCGGTTTCCGCCCAAAAGATCCGATCCTGTGGGCAAACCAGGGAACGGAAAATTATGAATTTAAATACTTAAACTCGTCACTATGAGATCAAGATGCTCTGAAAGTTAGATGCACTTTTGTTCAGCCATTGCTGAGTAAATTCAAAAACACTGGTCAATTCGCTATTAGACACATTCTTCACCGGGCAGAATGCTGTGAGGGAAGGATAAGGGAGCGCAGAGTTCATTTGGGGCGTCTTGGTATGGTTAGGCGATTGATAGCGAAAAAATCGACAGATTGATCAAGGATCAATAATCTGGACAGTGGTGGGTGAAGCAAGAAAGAAGCACGAATGTATTGGTCGGCTCTAGTGAGGAGGAGGCGGGAAAAGAGTTATCTGCGCAGCTGCGGTCATCAAGATATGGACAGTGATGACGAAATATGATATATGAAATCAGTGGATACGTAGATGCATTCTGAAAACAAAGGACAAGAGGTAAAGGTCAAGATACAAATAAATGAAAAAAAGGCTAGGAAGATGCAGGACCCCTTATTTTTAGTATTATCTATGCAGGAGGACGCACTGCATTCCATCGCGCGCATGATGTGAAGACGAAATGATGAGAGGTGTGTGTCTGTGTAAGATGCGAATAATGTGTCTGGATAGACGAGAGGATGCAATGTGGCGAATAAAACGAGAGAAGATATAGCACGGTGTAGAAAATTTACGATTCTAGATACGATGAATATAGCGCACGAATATATAAGTTACACTAAAAATAAGGGTGCGTCCACTTCTTACAGGGTCGATTTTGCAGTAGTTTAGCGCTCGTTTTCTCAGCGCGCAGAGCATCAAAAAATTTAAAATAAATTTTATTCTGCTCCTTCAATTACGACATATCCAATTAACATATCCAATTTTCAGAGCCGTAGAAATGTTTGAAATCTACGAGGAAAGCAGTCATTTTTACGTGAATTCTTACGTGACTGCGCTGATATACCTGAACGACGAGACAGATTCGGTTATGTTTCACGATCTATATAAATACAGCAGCCTTAGGAGGTTTCGTTTCCGATAACGATTTCCCGTAATATCATATGGCTAGAACAAAAGCGCTATGGTACATATAGTGGAATAAACCGATCCGTCAGTTTATTCCGTTCCAAAATGAGTCTAATCCTATCACTTTTGCACACTCTCTCGCCTTATATTCGGAATGATTTTCAGACGGATCTTTTTAATCCACTACACTCAGCGAAATTTCACCACCATACCGCACCTAGTGAATCATTCACCACACAAATTTCACCAGCCCGCTGGTGAAAGGCGCACAATTCACCAGCGGGCTGGTGAAATTTGAGTGGTGAATGATTCACTAGGTGTGGTATGATGGTGAAATTTCGCTGAGTGTATAATAGTTTTCACGTAAATCGCGTCACGCGAGCCTTTACTTCAACCTCGACAAAAAGGTTATCTTGGTGAACGTTGAATGAGGAACTTGTCCGCGCTGCCCCCTCGTTTTATCCCTCCCTTTTCTCGTTCAGTCACCTCTGAGTCTAGGCTATTCATGCACTACGTAGATGCAACAAGGCGGAGGCACACGAAAAAAGGTTGACTAGGGAGGAGAAGAAGAGCACGCGCGAAAATTGACCGACAAAGGAGCGGCACAGAGGAGGGTGGGGGGACATGTGAGACATTTATGATGCAGAAAATTTCTCATAATAGGTATGCCACAGTTTGCGCATCGGTGATCGTGAAAACTTTAAAAAAAAGATATTACTGCTTGACCTAAGTTCAGGAAATAGTCGTTTTGCTCAATGGAAAGAGGTACGCCTCGGCTTTCAAGTTCTCAATAGAAGATCGGCCTTAGCCTTTGGTCGGCAATTGGAAGATGATGATGTCGCGGGGAAGGGGGTTGGGAGGAAGGGAGAGAACAGAGGTAAATCAGTGCCTTTGCAGGCCTGGGATGTGCCTTCAGGCTAATTGTCACGAGGGCAATGAAACGGGAAACGAAATGGAAATGACGAAGAAGGGGAGGAGGGGAGGGAAAGAGGTGAGGAGGGAGGGAGAGGGAGATTGAGAAGGACGCTTGAGAGAGAACTGCAGAGAAACGAAGATAACGCTACCGGGTCGTGCACTTCTTCTTTTTTCCGTTTTAATTCCTAGTATTTTCTAGGTAGCTTTTCTTACATTTTAAGCCGCTAATAAAACCGAATTTAATTGAGCTACGCTAAATAGATATGTAAGTGCAAAGCGAGGAAGCCAAAGCCTAAGACCATTCATCACACCGTTGACCTCTACGCGAGCACACGAGACTCTAGCACACTGTTCCTCATTCTATCGCATATTTAATGCTTTGCCTCCGCTAATTACGAATAGCTAGTTGAGCTGCGAATAACACGGAATACGACGCTTTGCGCATAGGGCATGCCATTTGGGGGGGGGGGGGGGCGCTCTTGAAGTCCATCTTGCATGATCCTCAGATGCTTTGCCTGCTATCCGGTGGAGTTGGAGTACACACACTAAGATAATGTTGGCAAAAGGATCACTTTCTTGGGCTAGGTTTTGCCATTTATAGAAAATAGAACTGACAGAAAATGACAGAAAACGAGACGTATATAGTAGAGAAAAAGGGAAGATATAATCGTTCCGGGCGTATCTCAGATTCCGGTCTCTCTAGCATACCAGCTCCAAATATATCTCATGTCAAAGTCTTGGTTATGGTGACCTCAAAAAGTGTTCACTCTCTGATCTAGCCGTTTCTGGGTTGGCATGGTATTGCTTCAAAGTGCGAAAAATCTGCTAAACAGCGCAACTCGTAAAATCGAATTATACGTTCCGATTTTCGGCACTATAGCAAGTAGCGTGAAACGTAACTATGAAAAAATTATCGAAAAACCGGTTTGCCAACTGCAACGCGAAAACGAGTCCCGCGTGACAGTCTCAAACAGCGACCCGTCTATGTTCGTGGATCCTCGTATTTTCCCTCCTAGATATTGTGCCGCTGACAGTGTCCTGTGCATATTGCGCTCTTCCCAAAGCCTGAGGGAGAAGCTGCAAATATACTTGAATCAGGGGACAGACTTTATGGAAATACGGCCCTGGAATTCGATTGGACCGTTAGAGTGCGCGTGGGGGACTGTGGCACTTTCAGCGAGGGCAGCGAGCCAATTAGAGATTCGTGTTGGCGAAATCGGGAGAGATTTGCATTTCTATTCGCAAATGAGCGGTGAACGAATGAGGAGAAACAGGGATAAAAGGAGTGGAAAAGAAGCATTCTCGCCCGATTTTCCAACACTATTAGAGATGCGGCCTGGTCCGTGATTTTGCTGTATGGAAATGCTCCGCAACTTTCCTCCACTAGGCCAGATTGAGAAAGTTGAGAACAACTATATATGAGACTACTGACGCAATGTTTTCCTCAAACATTTAGATAAACAATTATAATTCCAAGTAAGAAGTCACGGCTGACCTCACAGAGATACATACTATGCACTCAATCTTCACCTATTTACTCGACAACCCCATTGCGCATTCATTTATGCAGCTATCCAACAACTTACGACTAAGGCCGCTCAAAGTTAAAAAATAACGCTTTCAGTACACGTGGCTAACTATCCGCAAGTTCGCGAGCCGGGAAATCGCACTTCCCGGATTTCCGCGACGATTTCCCAGCCGACCCCGCAACCTCTAATCGTGTAGAAAAAGCGACGAAGAACGGCAAGCGATAAAGTCTTTTGAAAATCGCGTTTCCTGCCTTTTTAATGAGATTACTGTAAGGCGAGCGGACAAGCGGAAAGACAGATACGCGGGGTATCCGAATTTTGGCGGGAATTCCAGTTAGGGATACGGTAGGTCAAAGAGAAGAAGACCAAACGACGTAGAAACAAACAAGAAGGGAGAAGAAAGGAAGGAGAAGCTTTTCGAACCGTGAAATTGGCGGGAAATGTGGCGAGCGATGGAGGGAATGGAGCGAACGTTGCAGAACAACGGGATGAGAGGGAGGAGGGGTTGAGAGTAGAGGGAGACAGAGTCTTGATGGAAGCCAAGGACCAGCAAGGAATCGAAGTTTAGGGAAGGGGAAGCAAACAGTTGATGAAGGACCACGGCATGCGGTCTAATTGAGATGTTGCGCTTTCCGGGGAGAAGAACTTCCGCTTTTCTGACGATACGAGTATACGGTAGACTTCTTTTGTTGACTTATAGAAAATCCCGCTGCGAGAAACGGCAAGCTATTTTATTTTATCTGCGAAATTTTCATGATTTATTCAAGATTTATGAACGCAAGAGGGTAGCCGTTCAAAAGTGTTTGGCGTGCAAGCCATTGAATAGAATAGCAAATAATTCGGGGAATGAATAATGCACGGAACGAACGGAGATTCTACGTGAGAAAGGCAGCTTTTCTCCGATTTTAGACAGTTTTGAAATTTACATATTCAGCGAGTATGCAAATGTAAAGAAAAACATAATAAACAAACATATGTCGGTGTATCGAACACACAGATCCGCATGGCACTTCCTGCCTCTAATGCCAGTTTGAGCATTCAATGAATGAATGGGGCTTCTCCTAACGGGAAAACGAGAGGGAAAGGCGGTGTAGATGATTACTGATTCATGAGGAACCTATGGTACTGGTGGTAGTACGAGGATGCACCGAGCTAATGGGGGAGGGGAGTTGAAAGCCTTGGAATTGGGGAGAATGTAGGAAGAGTTCAACATTATTAGTGCACTAAGTAATATCTAGAGTTCATAATATCTAGAGTTCTCTCATTCCCGTTTCCACCGAAAGAGCGGTACGGTCCAGCGAAAGTTGGAAAGCGTCTACTGGCGGAACGTTATCGTTAACACGCAATTTCTACACTCCCTGAACTTTCCGTGCCGGCGAAAAATCACCAGCGAAACAGGGCGCCACCGCAGTTCCGATTCGGAAAAAAACATTTAGCCCCCTCCCCGTCCTTTGAAATTTCTCGATTGTGTGTTTTGAGCGTTCCTACGAGCTTTGGAACACGAACGGAGAACTAAAAGGAAAATAAAAAACAACAAATGGCTTGCTATTGGAATAAAGAACTTCATGTCTACGTAACTAGCAACGTTGCATATTTATTCTATAACTAATTACTTCTAGAATATAATAATAATTAATAATAATAATAATGGGTTCCGTATCCTTTGCATAGCTCCCATTCTAGCCGAGTCCGAAAGAACAATCCGAGGAGAAGCCGTCTAGTGTCTCGTCGCACGAGTCCGATAGTGCGCCGGCCGGACTCTCAAATTGCGTCTTGTTCCGCGGCCACATCAAAATAGCGCCTTTCCCCGGAACGAATGAATGGGGAACAAGTGGAGAGGCTACGTACAATTATGCATTAGTAGGAGGAGTAAGTGAGCTCCAAAGATGTTTCACGGCAAATTACTAAATGGATTTTGTAAAATTCAAATGAAACGTAGTATTTGCGTCAACGGTGTTCGCCGAATGATCTCAGCATGTTTGATCCCGGAAGGCTCGTCTGCATTTTTTTCAGTGGCTTGCCAGCATTAGCACGACAAAACCCCGCGAGACCTGGTCGTCTGGTCGGAAATCAAGCGCTACTTTTCTTGAAGGACGAGTGTGACCATAGATGCGAATTCAAGATTTCCTTCACGACTATACGCTTACAATTCAGGATCGCGATGCCCGTTTTGTGAAACTATTTATCCGTCCGTCGCGGCTTCAGCAGCCTTTTATGCGCCCTGCTCAGAAAGGGTCAAACTCCAGGATCAGCGTCGACGCTCCATTTCCGGAAATACCTAGAATCGTAGCAACCAGGTTGCCTCTCGTCCAGCCCACACATACTCAGAGCTCCTACGTACTACCATCATTTTTTTCTGAAGATTTTAAGGTTTCCGCCTTTATGCCATTTCCCTATTTTAAATGGGAAATAACTAAAAATAGCGCCAGCAAAAGAATTACATTAGACAATTGTGGCCACCAGCGCTTGTCTCTCGTTGACTAAGCATACTCGGAACTCTACAAGCTGCGCCAAACATTCGTTAGGGCCGCAAGCTCCCCCCCCTCCTCCACCCATCGGAACTTGAGCCTAAGGACGGAGTTCTTCAGTGTGTTGCCAAACTCGATTTGGAGAGCACAGAATCTGGGACTTTGTTGTTGTCGAGGGGAAGAACATCGCTAGAGAAATAGAGCACGAGTTATCGTGCTGCTGCAATCCTTTCGTTTTGTTCCATTCAATTCGGAACTTGCTGGTCTCTCTATGCAAAACATCTACTGATTAGATTTATAGACCCACACAGTTTGATACAGTCTTCTTATGACAAGACAACTCCAGAAACGTACTTTCCCTGACTAGACTCTGCCTAGAGGCTAATCGGGAGTTCCATTCCCCATGGCAGGGGTGCCTCAATTTGCCTGCTTATCTGGAAAAGGTGCGAAAAGGGGGCGAAAATGCGCGGCGCAAAAAGGGTTCGAGAACGCAACTTAGAACGGCCCTTATTCAGACGGCCGATTGCACGTGTTTAAGGAGAAGAGGGGATTGAGTGGAGATTGAGAGCAATCACGAATAGGTCGAGGAGAGGCGCGGGTAGAGCGAAGTTTGTGCAGGGTAAGGAGGAGAACGGGTGAACCATCTAGTACGGGAGCAAACCGGGTCCTGGCGGTCAGTCTGAGTTTCTGGCATGCACCCAGTTTGAACAGACGCTAGATGGTGAGGGTTTGCGCGTGACTCTCGATCACTCAGATATGTGTAGGAATGGGGGGGGGGGGCACAGAGAGATCTACAGAAACGAGACGAGTGCTAGAGTAGAGGGAAAAGAATGAAGGCTTCAGCGATAACTGCTGAAGGTGTGCACTTTGCCCTCAAGAGCACGTCTAACAACAGATCTCGAAGGCGAAAATGAAAGAACGTGAGAACCCCCAAGGCATCATGGGAAGCCTCGGAACAGTCTAGGATTGGAGATTAAATCGCATATCATAGTCAACAAAGATTACTCAACTCTAGCAATTATACTAGGCACAATAATAATAAAAATTTCCATAAAATGATGAAAATCTCGCAGAAGCTTCACTAGGGTCTAGACCTTGTCTAGACGATCCCTCCTCATCCTAACTAGACTCTCGCTATCCACCGCAGCATACGCACGTCTCTCCAAGGCATGAATGCGAAATGAGAACCCGCACGCTTATAATAGGCGCACTTATGAAAGTGGAGCGCGCAGAAGATAATGCAAGGCTACTAACAACGTTCCAGGCAGCACGGATTTTAGAGATAAACCTCAACTAAATAGAGACAGACGCGAAAATCTTGAAAAAGAAAAAAAATAGGAAATACTCGAGTTGCGGGGGGGGGGCTTTGAGAAAAATTCTCGCGTGCAACACTCGCCTATAGACAAAAGGGGACCAGACGGAGTAGAAAAATGAGGCACGTAAATACTCCTAAAGTAACATTTTGAACGTAGATTCAAATGGTAGAAGTTATCTAGCTCTGCCATAAATTCCCCAATGGACACCAATCCCGTGTCAGTTCCGATATTTGTAAGGACTTCAAGGATACTTTGATGGTTTTGAAAGCTATAGGTATGTTCTATGCTAATAACGAATTCGTCACATTTGGAAACAGTTATTGACAAGTTGGAAATGAAGCAGACAAAACGAGTGACGTTACGGCCCTCGTGAGTGGGTGAACAACGAGGGGAACAAAGAGCGAGAGAGACTTTAGCTGGTCCGGGAAATATAAAAGATGGAAAAAGGGGGGCCGGAGAAGAAGGAGTGGGAAGAAGCCACCGAGGGTCGGTTACTAGGAAACGCTAATATATTAGGAGAGATAACGGCGGGAAAGATACGGGAAGGAGCCATAGTGGGGGGATGACGAAGGGTGGAAGTGGAGGGGAGTTGCGGGACGGGGAGAGGGCGACGACAGAGCTCGGGGTGGGGGATGGAGAGATAGTGGATCATGAGAGGAATTGTGCGATGTCAACTACTACGGCGCACTCTCAGCAAAATGTCTCTAGCAGGCTGGGGAATATTCGCGCTGACGGCTGGAAATTTCACTCCGTGCAGACGCTGTTTGATGACACTACCAGTCGAGACGTCAAGCGGCCATGAGTTGTACGCAATACGAACGAGTGGCTGGATGAGAACGCAGACAATCCCTTTTAGCCGCATGTGGGTAAATATTCAGAGCGCATTTATCGCCTGACCGGACGATTGCACTCGGTTGTGTGGTGCCATTTTGTCTCGGGATAAAGCATTCATACAACGCGTGGAGTATAGCTGATTGTGAGTGCTCTAAAATTGGTCTAATCAGATGACATATATATATATATATATATATATATATATATATATATATATATATATATATATATATATATATATATATATATATATATATATATATATATATATATATATATATATATATATATCTATTCGGTGCGGATGTTATTGAAGAGAATAGTGAAGTCATCCTTTCTGCATCTCCACGCTCTACACACCGGTATTACAGGTTCCACGGGAGTTGTCCTCAAAAATGGAACGATTTAATACTTTTGATCGAAATAACAAACTATTCCCGCCGATTACGCTGTCCAATTGACTCCTTTCGTGTTACCATGGCGGAAAATAATAGAATCGCCAAAAAATTGGAGCCGGAGAGGTAGATCAGTGCGCGTATTTGCATAGACAGTTCGCAATCGTTTGCTTACTTTTTGTCAACTTTCGTGGAACTTGTAATAGGACTGATGGCAACTCTCGGAACATTTCCGCAACCTGATTTTCACAGACGATTGTATTGCAATAGTACTCAACAGTAAGTAGTGTAGTTGTAAGTGCACGTAATAGCGTGTAATAGTTTTCGAGGCAGCACCATGGACACACCAAATATAGATACTTTCGACAGACCGCCGACCCTTCACTCTCTTCACGCACGATCGTCTCCCGAGACGTGTCCTTATTGATAGACCGAGAAACAGCGGCCCACGCTGTTTTTGAATGTTTGTCTGTCTGTCTGCCTGTCTGCTGCACTGAAGGGTTCTCTGCAAAGTTGAGGCGTTTGGGGAGTTGGGATCGGAAGATCACTCATATGTCAGAAGCATTTCGTGGCACACAGTGAGATTTTATCAACCGCGTACACAGTGCGAAATTTCATATTCGCACACGCTACCACCGTGAACGTTCCCTAGTGTTCCAAGGAATTATTCCCTTGAAGGAATTATTCCCTAAAAGGAGTTATTCCCTAAAAGTAATTATTCCCTAAAAGAGTAGGGTTGCTCAGTTTTAGGGAATGTTCGCGGTGGTATCGCATGCTAGAGAATAATACCATAGCGTGCTAGCGAAATTTCGAGTACTGTAATTTCGCCTCCTTTTTATCCTGTGAAAACTAGAAAATCGCGCATCTAATATGTAGAACAGGTGAAAGACGTGGTTTGAAAATTGGCACGTTCTTTGAAAGTAGTCAGGCTGTACAGAGATGTGTGAAAGCTGCGATTATCATGCATACGCGATCTCTTGATAACCAGAAGTCGAGAGCAACGGCAATGGATGGTTACGGCGTCGAATAGAGGTTAGAACAGCGCTGAAGTTACACTGATATCAGCCTGCGTCATGCTTCCATTTCTCTCTTCAAGATAGATTTCCTTTCCTTAAGAGTTGGATACTTCGCGCACTGTAGCTTTACTAAAGTATGGTAATGATAATAAAATTATTATTTGCTTCTCGCGGGATTCCACATGAACGATACAACAGACGGTGCATTAGTATCGCGCGGTGCCGAAGAATGTATCGCTTACTACTTCCTGATTACCGGTATGTTTAGATTTCTAAAACAGTATAAGAACAATGGCCTTTGCCATTTTCGTACCCCTAAATCTCAAAAGTAAATATTCTTCGATTGGCAGAACGCTTTACCCAGGCCCAATATTCTTCGTCTTCAATGTCCTCACATTGTGCGCCATAGCTAGGGCGGAGGGAAAGTTTGACCGTTTCCGGAGGCTAATATTCATTCAGCAGGTTAAGTTTTTAAAAATTTTATTGGTCCCTGAGTTTGACGAGACGAAAACATCAAACGAGAAAGCTGACACCGCGTATTAATTCGCCAAAATTCGAAAGCAGTGCAATACAAGAGCATTTTTATTTAATTTTAACTAGATTATTAGCTCCCGAAAGCCAATTTTTAAAAAGTGAAACGAGCGAAAAGCGTACCTTTAGAGGTAGTCGACGCAGGCGACCACTGCAACTCGACACTGTCCAAGTAGAAACTTCCTTTTGGATTGTTTAGATGGTAGATCCTCGTTGTGAACGCATCTTACTGCAATCGAATGGAGTCTACGCGGAAGTGCATAGTGTTGAAGAAGACTCCTCCCTGAACAGGTCCATTGCATCATCGCTTCCTATGAATAGAAAAAAATCGGGCGCGCACTACGTGCAAAATATACCCTTGACTACGCGTCTCAGCAATTGTTGTGCGTTGACTCACAAAAGCAAGCAATCTACCTGATATGGTGACTCCGGGGCACCCATAATGGTAGCCTGGCAGTGGAATAGGCCGTCTCCGCCCGAGCGATTCACTCGAGTATCGTCGACTCGCCAGGCCGTTCGAGTAGTGGTTGCTTTAGGCCGGCCTGAACACAAAACCATTACCTTACTATTATAATAACGAAGGTGAAGCACGCATATTCGAAAATTAAGCAACTACAATAAACTTCTATGACGTATTCTTCAAATAAAGTGCAGCATACAAAATGAGCTGATTTTTTCGATCAATTAGGAGCTACAACAGTCGGAGACAAACTTAGTTATTTCGCCATTGCACAGAAACGCACAGAGGGACGCATGATGTCTAAACTATTTGAACTAAAACGTTCGAAGTTTAACGAAAAGTGAGCGTTCAGAGTAATAGAGTACTTAGAAGGTGACTATAACGTTCCCGGCTTCCAGTTTCACACGCAGTTGAGTCCAAAATCATTAATAAACAGAGTTAACAACGAAACAACTTAAAAAACAAGCATTGATTACACGGTTGCTGGGGAAAACGAGAAATCAATACAGCGTCTTGGCTACGTGCCAATTGTACTGAATATCAGGGTAGCGCGCGCATTCAAACGCTACCGTGTATTCGTGGGCTGGCTCCTTTAAAGGAACTATCTTAGGATTATTCTAGGTATATTTTTTAGTTTCATAATACCGGATAATACTGGTTTTCTTCATTCTGAATAAATTGAAATGCAGAATTACGCAGATATTTCTTGTTGTTTCTTGCTTTTTATCGTGTTACGTGCTGCTTTCAGGCGGCGTGCTATTATGGACAGCCGCACCTGTCACAGTAGCTGTCCTAGTCCTTAGAATGTTTCGCGAACTATCCCGCATGAATACTGCCAACCACTCAAAGAAGGAGTAATGACGTTTAACTTATTAGATTGAGCCCCACAAGTTGATAGAAGACAAAAAAAGAAGCCAAAAGAACAACAATTGCAGACACCACAAACGAGCCCTGCTTTTCTTCATTGTGCAGGTATTGGAGAATTTGTTTAAAAAACTGAAATAGCGATATTCTATTAGCACCGTTAAACATATCTTTATCTTTATCTTTATCATTACACCTTACGGTGTGCGGCAGGGGGGGATGAAGAAGGATATCACGGAGTGGGAGTGGGGACAAAAAGCTTCACTTGAAAATCTTCACTATGGGGTAGGCAGCCGCGACGGAAAGGGAAGAGACGAAGAAAAGAGACGTTGGCCAACATGCCGCCCTCACTTGCCAAGGTGAAAAGAGGGATTCTTCATCTGAGTTCTTGATGGAATATGGCGGGGATGAGGTTGAAAGACGAGAGAGGAAGGAGGTCCGACCGCCCGCCGCGAGATCAGAGAGAGGAATGAGAATGAGAGAGGAATGAATATGGCTCTAACAGAACGCACCATGCGTGTTTCGATGTTAAAATAAAGAAGGTTTTGAGTTGATCCTTCCTTCTACTTGCTTTCTTCTTCCCGAGCTGTTTCGCCTTCCGATCATTCTTCTCGCGGGCGATGCGCGGTCTGATCATCTTTACCTGTCAGGTGATGTAAATATTTATATTAATTTGTTTCATTTATTATCGAATACGCGTATAGCTAATTAGTAAAAAAGACTAATTATTATAGTATAGCTAATTATTAAAAAACTAATAGTAAAAATGTAAAAAGTTTGGTTAATTTAACTTTTGCAGATGTTGGAGCGCTATGTCAGTGTTTGGTTTCCGTACACGGGGTCATCAACGGCGCTGTAACTCTCTACTTCTCTGCGCAATACCGTGCAAGCTTCCTGCGACCTTTTCGTACCACGTTGAACTGCTTTTCCTCGACTATTTCATTGTATTCTCCAAGTGCGGGAAATAGCATCACCACGATGTCAGTAAGATCACACTAAACAGCATTAGACTGATGTTGTGGATATTTTTATTACTACTTTTAGTGGTCATACTGTTCCAGAATGAATGTATGAACTTGCACTCGCCACAGACAAATATATACCAAAAGTAAAACTTGTGGTACTAGAGCAGGAAGTTCCGGCTTTTGTAGTATTGCAAAAATATAAGGAGTTGTTCAAATTGAAACCATCCTCTGTGTTAGCTCAGTTCCGAGGTTAGAAGATTAGGCTACATATTTTAATGTATCGGAGCTACCGTTAAGCTAGTAAATTGTGGGCCGTGTTTGAAACACTTGAAACAAGGCCATATCTCTGCTGGGAAAGGTCGTATAGAGTTCTGGTTGGAATTTTTGGAATCCTCAAGACGAGATCTATTTGTGTATCAAGTTTGGTAATGATTCATCAAGCTTAAAGACCTTTAAAACGTAAAAATATGGCATTGGAGAGGTTCGAACAGGGATAGCGAGAATTTCATTCATTTAAGATAAATAAAAGCCGTTTTAACCGGTTTAGAGTTGTGTAATCATCACCAAACTTGATACACAAGTAGATCTCGTCCTGAGAATTCCAAAAATTCCAACCAGAACTCTGTGCGACCTTTCCCAGCCGAGATATGGCCTTGTTTCAAGTGTTTCAAACACGGCCCACAATTTACTAGCTTGCCGGTATGTGCATCTCCTATGTCTTGATTGTTGGGTACCGACAGTCTAAGTATTGGTTCTTGTGAATTGTACGTCATTCACCAGCGGGCTGGTGAAATTTGTGTGGTGAATGATTCACTTGGTGCTGTATGGTGGTGAAATTTCGCTGAGTGTAAATAGTTCTCTATAGCGGAGGATATGGGCAATCAAGTAGGTCTAATCTAAAGATTGAGATGTCAACGGTACCTCACTAGGATCACAGCAAATCTCCTCCATAAAAATAGGAGCGCGCACGAATATTTCCTTTTGCGACAAGGGCGTGCTTACTAGAGTTGTGCATGGGAGTTCTTTTGGTGATTATGTTTTATTGCGTTTCGCGATGAGAGGCGTCGAGGTTATGAACAGAACTCTAGAGCTCTACCTAGTGCTTACCCTGATCCCCTCAATGATCTCCTTTTCAGACAGATCGCACATCACTTCCAGGCCGAGGTAGTACACGTTTCGCGGGACTGAGACCATTTCCATGAAGAGTGTTGGTGGAAGTTGGCAAGTTGTCCGATTTATGCCTCCCTGAAGCGTGTTTCATTCATTTCTTTGTATTGACTGAATCTTCACTGCTATGTAATTTAATGAAACAGATTTAAATGAACCTACATGATTGCGCTCTATTTACGAATGATTCAAAGGACTCACGTCTGTCTTTAAGCGGAAACACTTCACAGCAGAGGCAGACATGAAGACTTCACGGGAAATGCGTTGATCAGGAATATTCTGACCACACATGCGGATAAATTCAAGTTTCGGATGAGCGAGAAGTCCGGCGCACTAGGAATGACACTAAAAAACCTCGTGCAAGCCAACATCTTGTTGTTTGTGATATAGTAGAATGCAAAGATCCGTCAGTTTATCATGAAGAATATCAGGCGAGAGAGTGTGCAAAAGTGAGAGAATTCGACTCATTTTGGAACGAAAGTAACCGGTTTATTCAACTATATCTCAGATTCACCTGGCGTTCTCCGTCGAGCCGCAACAGTAGAGAGAGTGAGTTGTCGCACTGGATGGTGGATAATCCGCGTGCTTATTAATTGAAGACTAGCATTTGGCGTATGGTGCTGAATCAATGTCACCATTGGACATTACTGCCATTGGACATTTCCTACTGTGAAGACCATGAGACTTTGCGATGTTGTAACTTCCAGTACGGACTCCAACCTGGCCATATCCTCGAACTCACAATTCGCTCGGAAGCTTGTGCTGTGTGAGCACTAACCACTGTCGCAGCATTGGATCTTGCTGTTCGCAGGTCCATCAGAAGTCCAATACGGACCTGATGGCGACCGATTTCCTTGAACGTCTCGACCTGAAATCAATGCCGTTTGCTCAAGGGGGGGATGCAGGAAATGCTGTGGGGGTCCTCTTCACAGCATTTCCTGCAATAGTAAATGGTGAGTAATGATTTAAATGATTCTAAAAAGCAAGGTGCGTTAAGAATGACAAGCTGCCATCTCTTCATACAGCCTCGGTCTCCCGAGACTACTGACCAAAGCGGTGCATGAGAGTTCTTTTGGTGACTATGCTTCACATAACATTCTTTTTCCCTCGTGACCAACAGCATAGTCATCAAAAGAACTCCCATGCAGACCTCTACTAGTGACGACTAGCACATTTTCCACAACCATTAGCGTGTAGCAGGGGTCGTACCAGTACGAGCTGTGCGAACGGAAGGCTTGCGGGACGCCAAGGCCTCCCGACACTCGGCGATGTCGTACAGGGAAGGTCGATCGGCGACGCCGACGAGCAAGAAGATGTTGGAGAGTAGCTCGAGAGGCAGGTCGAGCAACTTCATCTCAAGGGGGATTGCAGGATGACGGATACGTAGTAGTGCCGTCGAACCCGAACCGATTCCTCTTCCTCAATCGAGTCCGAATGAGAATGAGGAGAGGAATCGATTCCTCGCAAGGAATGAATGGAGGACTCGATTCAGGACTCGATTCAATCGAGTCCTGAATCGAGTCCTGATCATTTTCAGCGAAATAAAAGTCCTAATGCTTTCGTTTTTTGATGATTGTTAGTATGCGGACCAGTGCCTTATCTTACTAATTAGAGGTCTGGCAATGTGCTTTTTTCCTACTGTAATGATGAGTTTACGTTCTAAATGAGCTTGAATTGACTACTATAATCGTGAAATCGTGTTTCAGTTATCCTGTGATCATTATGAATCGCCATCATAGCCCGAAAAGGTGAAAAAATTGCGGAAAATAACGTAAATACAAAACAGATACTAGACAATAAATGAGTTTTTCGCACAGCTGTGGATCGACGATCAATGACTGATCGCATATTCGTCAATTGGAACCGAAAAAATAATAATTTATGGCAAGAAATGGGAAATATAGCATTGCTCTGAATCGAGTCCTCCAAACGAATCGAGTCCTGAATCGAGTCCTCGAGACCCCATTAGATTCCTTCCCACCGCCCCAGACCGGTGCGAGGAAGCGAATGGAATCCTCTCAAAGGGAGAGGACGCGATTCGAGTCCCAGGACTCGATTCGACGGCACTATTACGTAGACAGAGACGATATCTCGAGAAATGATGCTTCGCAATTCATATGTTCCGAATGAGTCTAATTCTCTCACTTTTGCACACTCTTTCGCCTTACATTCGGAATTATTTTCCGACGGATCTTTTTAATCCACTATACTTTGCTCGCACAGCCTTCCTAGCGTTCGATTAGCGAGTGACGGTTTGCGCTGTGATCTATCTCCACCGCTGTCATAAAAATAAACGAAAATTCACCAATTTTAAAATTTAAGCTCCTTATCATCAGTTCAAAGAGCTGCCAAAATTTGGTGAAGATTCATTTAGCCGACGTGGAGTGAATTTAAAATAAGTTGCGAATTAGCTATTAGACACTCCTAGAGCTCCTGAATCGATACCAATTAAACTATCTATTTTATGGATTTCTGTTTAAAACCATATGAGCTAACTATTATGATTCTCTTGACAGTGAAGCGTCAGCTAAATATCGGTATCGATTCGCTGGTTCTACTCACTCTTCTCCTCTCATCCTCTTCTCCTGTAAACCATCCGTATCTGTGTTGTTCTCGAAGCCACTTCACGGAAATCGATGGCTAGGAGTAGGTTGGCTCACAACGTTCGTTTACTATCATCTTCACCCTTCACAGTTAGCAATATAGAGATGTATGAGTTATTCGTTTCACTGTGGGTAAAAATGCAGCTGAGAATAAGTGAAAATTATTAATCTGCAGAGCATCGTGATTGCTAATGACTTTTCCCATTATTTCTTATCTCCAATATGCATTTCCCTGTGAGATACACTAACGTTATTATACTCATTCCTATTTCGTCTAGACCCCCTTCAAACCGTTTGCTGTCTCGTCGAAATGGGGCAAATGGCGGAACGGTTTCCTCAACCATATTCTCGGGTTTCCATCCTTCTTGCTCTCTCGTGGTTCCTTCGTCGCCTGAGTGCGAATAAGTTCGCGGAGAGCGTGTCGTTTATCCAATTTCCTCCTCTTCTCCGCTCCCTACTCCTCCTCTCCCTCCTTCTCTTCCTTGTCGCGCATTTTGCGTAATCAGCGCAGTTTGGGTGATGACGTCACAGAACTAACCAAGCTTGCTGATTGCAGTGCACTTTCTGCAAGGAAGCAGGCGAAAATTTTTATTGGAATTCTAATTTTATCTACTAAATCTTATCTATAGCATAAGCAAGGTCATTCCATTGGCGCTTTCCAAATCATGCAACGGATTATATAATATGGTTTATGTAAAATTGTTTTCAAATTGTTTTTGCTTTTATACCCGTAAGATCACTGTTTGAGTGGCCTACAGTGAAGATAAGAATGAAAAGAGGAGAGGGGAGTTGGGGAGAAGAAGCTGTTGTGTTCCTGTAGTACAGCGCACATCCGATCTTTTCAGCTTCTCTCTCCCTCTACCTCTCCCTGTCCCCCCTCTTTCCTCAAACATCACTGCATGTCATCTTCTCACTCATTGTGACAAGTCCCATCTTTTTCCTCCTTTCCTCGTCCTTCGTAGATCGAAATTTTCAATGTATATTTCGGACATTTCGCCTTAGAAACTCTCTCAACCATTTGCAGTGGGCGAAATAGCTGCTCGCGTAACCCTTAGCCAAAAAATATTATTATATAAGCAGAATAAATCCTTCTATCAACTTTTTTTAGCTCCAAATGTCTCAAATTCTCCCGCTTTTGCATACGCTCTTCATAAATATTGTAAATGCGCTGTTATAGATATTGTACCTTTTTATTCTACAGTATTATATATAGTTCATATATCTAGATAAAAAACCGTAACGTTCTCTCGTCTACCAAAATAAAACAACTCTCTCGGCTCTATCGCGCTTTGCCATCTCCCTTAGAAATGACCGAAAGATCAAAAGGCGCGATAGGCATACCTGTCTCGCAAGCGATGAGATGCGAACGTCTTTGAAAGAGCGACCCTTCACTCTTCTCGAACGCCAATAAATGTTGTGCTCTCGCACTTTGGCATAGGTACTTTGCTACTTCACCCTACTTACCTACATATCAAAATACCTATGTAATATAAATACAATATAAATACCTGAATAGATATATAGAAATGCCTACCTAAATACCTGTGGTTCCCGCCTCAATTGCATTTCAATTTTCCCGCACATTTTGATAGATTCATACCGGTAGATTCCTAGCAAAGTTCGACTGCTGATCAGCTACCGTATCATCACAGCAGGTGATGATACGGTAGCTGATTGTCAATGTTTCTTCGCATTCTGTCCCTGTGTCTGGTCTATTCTGCACCTGGGTAATACGATCACCGATCATTTATCGGACTTTATTATAGGCGTCTAGTAACGTCTGACTGTGGCGCAAGTGTTTGAGACATCCCAAACGATCGCATAAATGGCATAATTTTGGCATACAGCCAAAGTATAGCCAATCGTGAATGACGAGGGCCATACCAATTGTCGGAGAGAAATTGCCCTCCATTCACGCGTTTCGAATCTTGCATACTATCTACACGATCGCTGGTTATTATGCGATAATGGGACCAGCCCTGTGCAATGTTGAACCTCAACCATTTAAAGACTGGCTTGACATACTGAAGAGAAAGTCAATGAGATTTTGAAGGAACATTTTCAAAACTTGGTTGCTCTCTGAGCTCGCCAATCTCTGTTTTAGTACTTTCGAAACATGCGGACTGTTTGCCCGTGCGCTTTGGCCAACTGATCAATCCTTTACGTATGCATGTGCGGGCCGTTCGCGCAATAGTATCACCGAGACATGAAAAGTATGATCAAATAAAATGCTCGGTCAGTCGCCCCTTCGTATTCCCGACGAAAGAGCGAAGCGATATGAAGCGAACAAGGAATGAGTTCGCTGACGCAACCAATTCGACAATAATATATGTATTTTAACCAGGTTTTCAATAATCTTCCCCATGGCCTGCTAAACTTAGAGCAGTCTGACCTTTCTGCACTACCCAGTGGTACTCCCTCCACTAATCCCATGTTCTATAACCACTTCTCTGTACTCCTTCCGACTTTACTGTTCCCTTTACCCTCTTCTCAAATATCTAGATGCTTCGTTCGCTGTGGTTGGAATTCCGCTGCCCAAATAGCATTCCATCGAATTCATTTGGATTGTTTTCATAACCGCCGGTTCTAATCTGTTTGCTTAAAATCGAAGCTAAAGCTGACCAACATGATGAGCATGCGAAAACGAGAGGGTTTGCGAGGATTTACTAAACAATCGCCATTAATTTACAATTAATAAGCAACGTTAAGCGCGCACCGTTATAGCGCATTGATCTTTTGATTGCCAGCCTGTTGTGCTCCTCAAAACTCTGCACCCCTTCAGCCCTCCTCGCCTCCCTCATGCCCGGCCGATCGGTTTCACTCGAAGGTTCTGTGTTCTGCGCCTCTCCCTATCCCTTCCTTCTCCCTCGCAAATCCCTCCCTCCTCCCTAGGTTTCACCAGCCATCCGTTCATGCTTCTCACGTTGCACCGCGGCTTTCCGCTTGTTTATGAGCCAAGAGTTTGGAGTGATCAGAGATCTTTGCCTTGCATTTGTACTAAATAAAGCTTTTTAATAACTTTTTAGTAACTAATAATATCATAAGCAGGAAAGTATTACCATAAATCTGCGCTTCATAATCGCAAAGTGTTGTCCATCTTCGTCTGATCACGCATGTGTTTATCTAGCATTAGTATGCTACTCTACATACATCTCCATCAATATTGAATAGTTAGTATCTACATATCTGAACAATAAGAAACAAATTGTGCTTGATCACTCCCAAGCTCGTGCTCTCTTCATTCTATTTATCTATCTATCTCTCCTTTGTCGCTCTTCTGATTGTTCACTATCTATTCGTAATCTTTAGCCTCCCCGCTTTTTTTCGTCATCTCTCCCGTTTACTGTTAGGCGGATCCAGATGATCCGCATCTTTCGGCGGGGTTTCCTGGCATTTCAAGACGTTTTCTTCTTGATCAATGAGAAATGCCAACCTTGTTAACGATTTTTTTCGTAAGTTCAATGTTAATCAGACACAATGGAAAATTTGATGAAGCAATTTGCCAGGCAATCCTTCTGTGGTTTAGTCACTATATTTTTCCTAAGATCGAAAGGTTACTCAAGTTAAGGTTTCCTATCCATCAAATCTCATCCATTCACAGTTCAGATAAAAGGTATCTATACCTAAAACATAAAAAGAACCTAAGAAACCTAAAAACGTAAAAAGAATCTAATAGAACCTAAGAAAAGAACTGGAGCCGAATCCTCACTATCTACACAGACTTGATCTCTTGAACTCGCCCACTCCCTTTCTCGGCTCCATCTGTGTCCCCGATAACCCCCATCATTTCCCTTCTACACTTCCCCTTATCTCTCCACCCACCCTTCACACCCCCGCTCCTCTCCCCAATCGTCCTATCGAAACGGACAACCAAAGTGCCTTCGGGCAGGGGTCTTCTTCAGCTTTTTTCTTCTTTTTGTAATATTGCGGACTTTTTACTCGTCGCTAATTGTTGAAGTTTCTCGCAAAAATGTCGCTGCTCGCGTCATGAATCAGCTATCTATGCTTCAGACGCTCTTTATAAAAGTGTAATTCTCAATGGCTCGATTCTGACGTGTGTTGGCGGTTAAACACAAAAAAAAACATAAATAAGGGACGAAATCATGACTCTCGTTACACCACCAGATTATTTATTTATGAACATGCTAATTGCATCAAAAAAAACTGAAAAATTTAACTTCATCCTATTCCTCCTTCTGAAAAATCATCCGCCCATCGTAATGTGTACACACACCGACCAATTGCCCTCTACTCATACGCTCTCTGTTCCCCCCTGTTCCACGGCTCATCATCATCCATCACCTAGTGCAAGCTCCCTGAGGCGCTGTTCTTCTCCGGATCTCTCTCTTCCCCCCTCCCCCCCTCTGCCATTCTCCGTGATCTCCACCATCTCTCTCTCCCTCGGCTTTATCTCTTCTCTGCGTCTCTGACCCTCTCGCTGTCTGCCGCTCCCTCGCCTCAATTATTAGCATCCCCTTGCTTGTGTGGCGCTTCTGTGTGCCGATCCCATTGGATGGAGAGATTGGAAAGAGGGGGGGGAGTGAAAAAGTAGTCACTCTATGTGAGAGATTTAACGGGCTCTACGATACTCTTTGGTCTTTCTGGACTAATATGCAAATTTCGCTTACTTCTATACAATACGCTTCACCCTTGCACACTCCAACAAGAGATTGTTCAATTGTTCTACTCCTCTGCTTTTCTTGCTTTTCTGGTGCGTCAGAGACCATTCTCTCATTGTCTGCAGGGGCGCAGCCTTTATTTGTGGTCCTCCTCACATTATTGAATATTTAGTAGGGAACGGGTGACTAACTGGCTTTCAAACAGCATTGCAAATTTTGCCCTTCTTTCTGGCAATCCACAGAACAGAGAACATGTCTTTTCTTGAGCATTACATTTGCATCGTTTTGATGGGTATGCTTGATCCGCCATAATATACTCTGCCGAATGTTCATATACTAGGGCTTCAAAAAAACGTTCCCTGCATTACTTATTATCTTAACGTTTTATGATGGAAAAGCGAACCAAGCCCAGTCTCTCGAATGTGATCTTTATCTTTCCCGCCATTGGTTCCCGGTTCGTGTCTATCAATCTTCCCCCCTATATCAACAGCTCTTCCTCCCCTCTCCATTTACGACCTTTGCCGCGTGATTTGGGTCTCGGTCTGTAATGTGTCGAAGGTTACGCCGTGGCGACAACAATAAGAGCAGAAGTGTGTCTGTGTGTGTCTGTGTGTGTTTAGGGGACAGACAGACATACAACCCTGATATGGGAGCGAATCTGCAGGCATGTTGTCCGTTTGGGCTGAACATTGATTCGCCAGAGATAAGCCATACTAATGCGACATTGACCATCAACTTTTACACATTCATTGATTTAAATAGGGACAACCAAACAAGGATTGTATGCATAATCATGAAGAGTTAATTGATCACCTATCGTCTCTATCAAGAGTATCCGCCATAATATTACAAAGCAAACATAAAATCGACTTGCAATAGATTATCAAAAAGTGTGAAACATAATAGAAGCTCCGATTGCCGATGTTTACCCGATTTCGCGAGTGGTACGCTCTGCTCATACTGATACCCGTATCGGCTCGCTTGCAAGTTGCCGGTATTATCTATGTCTATTGTGACCCCGAGACCGGGAGTACGGTATCTATCTATTCGTTAATGGATCAACAGTCGTGCCCCTGTCAATATTTGCCGACCATTCTAAAGAAAGATTCTAGAATTTTCATAGGTAAGATTTATGTATTTCCATTATCTCTATCCTCCTTATCGAATGATTCATCTCTAAAGGCGCCACTGAGTGCATAGCACATAAAAGCTTTCTTCCTGCGATTTTGGATCTTAATGGCTGCCCAAACATTGAGTCACAACCTTGACAGCTGTATTACGCATCATGATATTATTTGCTTTTTTCTTGACGGAACCATCTGTCTTATCCTTGCAATTAGAGGAGGTAGATAGTGCTCCGTATCAGTTGCCGATCCATTCTTTTCGCGCTATTTATCTCAGAGCTGCACTCTTAGGATAATTGGACCCACAGCATTCCGCCCCGTGAAGAATGTGTCTAATAGCGAAATGACCGCTATTTTTGAATTTTCTCAAGAATGAATGAACCAATTTACACCAAATTTTCGGAGCTTGTTGAGTTCATAGAGGAGAATTTAAGTTTTTAAATTCATAAATATTCCATGATTGGTTCGCCTACAGGATCGGATCCTATGCGCGAAAACCGCCATTCGCTATTATGACGCTTGGAATGCTGTGGACCCCATGGTTCACTTACCGAGTTCCTTAACCTTAACTAAGATGTTGTGCTCTCCCCCGCTGTAATCCCTAACCCTCGCTGCATGCCAAGGTCACAACCACTGACAGGTTCATATCCTTCATACACCCGCTGACTTTCGCTCATAAGCAACAATCTAGTCAAACCGGACCCGCTCTTTCGTTCTTATTCCGCCCCTCATCTCCCCTATAATGTGATTTATAAAGAGTGAGCGTGACCCAAAGGAAGGTTGCGAAGTTGTGAATCACGATAATTAATTTTATGTGCTTCTGAATCGGCATCGACTGAGTTCAAATCTGTCTCTTACTTCAAAACGTATCCCATGGTATATTTACACTTGAGTAAGATTTGAAAAGTTGCGCTCCACTTTATCATCTATCCTTTCCTTGGTGCGCGCTCTCTAGCTATATCTCTCCCTCGAATCCTGCCTATCCTGTCCGGACTATGCGCAAACATCGGAATCTTGATGGTATCTAGAGCACAACACTTGAGAAGTACGGTAGTATTCATCTTTCTATTTATGTATGTCGTCCTGCCGTGTAATCGCTAACATTTATTTTGCCGTCTATTGAGTAGGTCATCACATAAATTGCCCATTTGCACGATCAAAAAACACCCCCGCAGCTAGTCCAATTATAGTGGATTAAAAAGATCCGTCGGAAAATCATTCCGAATATAAGGCGAGAGAGTGTGCCAAAGGGAGAGAATTAGACACTCATTTTGGAATGGAAGCAACTGACGGACCGGTTTATTCCACTATCTATATTAGCCAAGCACTCAAGCGCTGCGGTCCTAATAGAGGTTCCACTACGAGGGGGTTCTATCTTCATGTGACTTAGTTGACAGTCTGTGTGCTTTAAAGCTAAAGATGGTGTAATCGGAAGATCATTCTCTCCACATCTTTGACCTCCCAAAAGCGTTTAGCTTTTTTTCAGCGAGTGATCCTCATCAACCTTTGTTTCTATCGTCGTTGATTGTTCTTCTTAATTTCTTGCTCATCCGAGGCAAAAGTTCCTTTTTCTTGCATGCCATGATGATGAGCCTTTTGTAGTTCGCTTCCTCGTGCCCTCATAGATAAGCATCTAGGAGGGTAACTGCGTCAGAAGCCGTCATTGTCCATGACAGACCGAGGCTGACTTATCGCTAGCCACGCTCGATTTATCGCTGATCTGACGTCGATCATGATTGCGCGCTAGTCACCAATACATAATGAATGAGAAATATTTTCATCTTTTCCTACATAACCGCATTGATCTGATCGTCAAGTTGGACGTCCATAGAAATGCTCTAGACATGTTAACAAACCGTACGAAATCGAGGCAAAGCCTACTAAATAAAAGCATTGAAAGTCGTCAAGAATGACGGCAACTGTGTGGAGTGTTCCACAATATTATACTTACCGTATCTCGCCTCAACAAAGTCAAAGAGTTTAAAAAAGAATGCCGGCTCTTCCTACTCTCTCGCTCTTCTCTGCCCACAACCGTTCCCCCGCTCTCTCAGCCTAAGAGATGCCCTCGTCTCGCTTTGCTGTTCCGGGTCTCTGGGGCAGGTGTCACATCTACGCTCTCTGTACCTCTTCACCCTTCTCTCCCTCCTCTTTGCCTCTCCACTACCTCTCCCTTTCTCTCTTAACCCCTCTTCTCGCTGATCTCTCTAAACCACGCCTGCTGTCATGTTCGTAACACCGATGTTTTATCGCCTGTTTTCCCGCCCCATTCTTCTCCCATCTCCCATTCCATTCAACCATGTAACAGCGTCCCCTCCAAGCGAAATGGCTATCAACGCTTACTTTCGCGACGATTAGTCTCCTAGCACGAGTCTCGGGATTACGGTAGATTCTCTCGATTTTTTACCTCGCACATTCTCGCCTGATATTCGGAAGGGTCTGCCATCTTTTACACCACTGTACTCGAGACTCGAGAACATTTCGAATACCAGACCCGCCTAAGTTCACGCTTGCCAATTATCAGTTTGCGATAGTTCGGGATGTCACGATGCTATGAGACCTGTAATATAAATAGGGTCAATATAAGCCGCCAATCACAGGATCACGGACTGATAGGGAGGGTTGATTGAGCAAGAAAATGAGTGCCTTATCGCTGCTTTAGACTTTGTGCGTTCTATTCAGCGCATAGGGACCGAGTTGGTTACTGTATGTAGTAAGGATCGAAGAATTTACATACCGTGCCATCATGCACTTTCCATATAAATACTATCTTGAATTTTTTGTAATGCCTTTCAAAAGCATTTCCATGCGATCATAATTACATTTCTATGCTTTTTTGAAGTAATATAGAAATATCACGTTAGCTGGTCGCTTAAAATTCTATGTGCGAAAAATATGTTGACCGTTTGTGATGCTTCCCTTTATCTTCCATTCATATTTACACAGAACGATACATATCTATCCACAAATACAGGTCCGACACTCTTCCACACAAAATGAGCACGCTTTTAGCTGATTACATTTTCTCAGCCATCTGATCAGTGCCCATTTTTTTATATATCTAACACAATTCTCATATCTTTCTAATATACTTGTATTCTGGATCGCGTTTTCTGGTTAGAAATTTGCGCTGAATACTGTAACTTTTTTATTATTCCCCACAAGCTTCACCGCCCTACAGAGTAGTTCTACTGCCCCCTTATCTCTATCCCTATCACCCCGCTTCACCCCTCCTCCCTTCTCCTCCCCTATAGATACCGTCCCCTTCCTCCGCCTTTCTTCGTCGCTCTCCTTATTCCTTATCACCTATTGGCTCCGCGTTAATCTGCGTTTGAACGTTATTTAATTCGAAATTAATGATGACCTCCTTAAATCATGTTGCCCATAGCTTTGAGGTCACCATTAATTGCGATTTTATTGCTTCAAATTCTAAATTGTTTCTTTGCAGCACGGCGCCCGGCAATAGCGGACTGAAAGTCTGCGAGCGAAACGTAAGTTATTTTAGTTTTTTAATCGTGCATACCTGATCATACGCTGGAATGAAGGTGAAAAAGTTGGCGGGCAGGGGAATGATGACGTGAAATATTAAAATTAAAAAAATATTTAATTTTAAAGTAAAGTTTTCAGATCAGCCATGCATTTCATGACGCGCATACGGCTACAGAAGCGAAAGATGACAAGGTTAGCAAATCGTTAAATAGTTGGGAAAAAAATCCGTCAGTGCTCTCATTCCTACTTCCGACAAGAGAGTGAAGTCCAGAAAAAGTAGCAATGAGGTTACCGACGGACCACTTTTTCGTCAACAATATAATAAATCGATTTTAATCAATCTAGGCCATCGCTTTTTAGCTATTTTGCTCTATTATTTTTCTCCATGTATCTATTTGTTCTTATTCCACTTTCGATCCCATAGTCGCTTTGAAGATTTGCTCAGAGATCTTTTCTCCCGTGATTCTATCCACCTCGCGTATCACTCTATTATGGGCCAGTGTTTACGTTCTCCCTGTGATGTTCTTGTGGGGCTCCGATTGAGTGCGAAATTGCCATCAAAAAGGCACGGGACGACGGTTTGAGAGCTATTTCGATGACTCGAGGACGCATTTTAGCCCTACTATTTACGGCACGAAGCGACATAGAGAATGTAGACGAATCACGAGGCGCGTATTATGTAGTTTTTATTAGAAAAAATCCAGCCCCATTTTGCATCATGATGAAAACTCCGCTAAAATGGCATTCGGTTTTGTCAGGCGTAGGGTCCGTGCAGATAGCAATCTTGAAAGAGGCCAACGATTGACGCACGAGCTTACTTATCTATCTGCATCTCTCTGTGTCTGTCAGTCTGTCCATCCACTATACGTCTGTCTGTGTGTTTCGCGCGCTCTCTCACCGCTTTGCCTACGCGCTAACAGGGCCACGGTGAGTCATTCAAAGATACTAATTTTGTTATTATTGCCCTAAAATTTACAAAATCCGAAAACGTGGTGACTCAGCGTTTGCTGATAATCGGGTAGAGTGGGCGGAGAAAACAATGCTGTACTGTTGACAGATCTAGAGAGAAGCGGAAAACCGGAGATAAAAGAGCTCCAATACGACTTGTGAAGAGATGTGTCACGTAGTTGCCGATTTTGCGAAAGTATTCCTTCGCTATACCTAGCTTCTCATAATATTAATAAAATAGCGACCTATAAATAATAGTATTTGGTCCGATTCTCATGTGGCCTGTACCGTCCACTAGTATACTTATTATGCAAATTACCTGTCGCTTGACAGGGATTATCTATGAGCTTAGCGAGGGTGGAGAGATTATAGGAGCGTACAGATCGAATTTACCGAAAATGACTCACAGCTACTATAGTAGAGAAAAAGGGAAGATATACTCGAAAAGGGAAGATATAATCGTTATCTCAGATTCCGGTCTCTCTAGCACCATCATACCAGCTCCAAATATATCTCATGTCAAAGTCTTGGTTATGGTGATCTCAAAAGTGTTCACTCTCTGATCTAGCTGTATTGCTTCAAAGTGCGAAAAATCTGCTAAACAGCGCAACTCGTATAATCGAATTATACGTTCCGATTTTCGTTACTATATCACCCAAGTCATTCTGGGAATAGACGGCGAATAATGAAGCATCATAATAATCTCTGCGGACAGCATAGAAATGCGTGCTTTATTTCTCGACCAGAGCGCGAATATCTCCCCTGTCTGTCTATTACGGTATGCGCCAGAGTTATTCTGAGAAGAGTGCGGCCTCTAAATAGCTCGTCTACCGCGTTTCACGTTTCTTATGAAGCGTCGCACTGACTTCGCTCCGTAGTTCCGTTACTTACACCAGATATTCGAGGCCGATACGCTGAGATCAATATTTTTACCTGGCACTTGATGCTACTAATCGTATAGCAGCACGCCGCTAAATTCGCCATCTCTCTGATCGGTGACAAGTGTCCTCTCACATAGCGGAAGCTCGACGGTCGAGTGAAGGGAAGATTTATGTCCTCGAGAGATCACTAGTGGTCAGAGTACACTGAGCGAAATTACCCCAGCTTTACGCCTTATGGGGTAAATTTTACACCGACTGGCTGGGGTAAATTTGAAATTACCCCAGATGGCTGGTGTAATTTCAAATTTACCCCAGCCAGTCGGTGTAAAATTTACCCCATAAGGCGTAAAGCTGGGGTAATTTCGCTCAGTGTAGGTATCTAGATACCTCTACGAGGCATTAATATATCCT
Organism: Micoletzkya japonica; assembly: GCA_900490955.1. Taxonomy (NCBI): domain Eukaryota; kingdom Metazoa; phylum Nematoda; class Chromadorea; order Rhabditida; family Diplogasteridae; genus Micoletzkya; species Micoletzkya japonica. The sequence goes on from LS849585.1 coordinate 112,722, forward strand.
AAAACATAGCGATCACTTCAAAAGCTTACCAAGTTCTCTAGCAATAGCAAAATTTTAAGACTACTGGAAAGTAGGAGCCTTGAAATAATAATTATAAAATGACAAAAATCCTGCCTATCTTGTAACTAAACGCGGAAGCTGTAGTGGGAAGGCCCGGGGACAGTGTGAGTAGCAAATAAATAGAGAGAATAGAGACTAGAGAGAGAGATTGGAGGATGGACAGGAAACAGTGTATAGAAAGACAAAGTTAGAGAGATTTGTATACGTCTAGGCTTTGGTTGTGTCGAGCCGCTGAGATCCACTGAAAATCTGCCCTGTTCTTTCGCTCTTTATTAGCTCTTGAAGCGAGTTGAAAGCTGAAATTATGAATTTGATATAGGTTTAAAGCTGGGTACTGGCATAATAGCTGGCAATAAGCGGAAAATGTGTGATTTTTGTAGTATGCTCTAGTTCTCATAACCTTACCCGAGGCGAGGGAACGAGATTATGAACGTGTTGTTCGCTTTTGCCCAGGAAGCGCCGCCATCCCTCAGGAATCGAGAGAATAGGGGGGGAGGGAGAGAGCAGAAGGAGGAGGAGAGAACAGCCTCTTAGACAACCCAGCCAGAGCGCGAGAGGCCCGCTATTGTTCTATAGCCTAAGGCCCTGTCTCGGCTGCTTACTCCTATATCCCTATCCAAGACAAATATTTGTATTTTCTCTTATTTTTCCATAGATATGCATCAGCTTTTTATTCACCTAAGCCTACCAATCTTGTTATTGATGGAAACGTTCCATCATTCCTACTTCTGCACTTTCTTCAGGCTGCTTCGCTCTCTCATTGTGAAAAGGAATAAGATAACTGATGGAGCATTTTCTTCAGCTATAGATGCATGTATTACATCCAACGAGTTCTCATTTCCTCTTCCCCTTCCAGAAAGCTTAGCCAATTTCACCCCAGCTAATTATTCCGAACCTTCTCCTTTCCGGCCAAAACTTCCCTCGTTCAGCCATTTTTCTTTCCTCGTCTTTACTTTCTTCAATTTACTTCATGTTCTCTTCTCTAGAATGCGTAAATGAGCTTACTGAATCGGTTCTAACGCCCAAAATCGCGCTTAAATCGTGTTTTGCTCGCCGGGCCCACCAAAACTCATTCGACGTCGATTTCCATGGGGGAGTCCCGTTCTACTAGACATGATAACAAAAGGGCCCCGCGCTACTCCCCTCTGCTCTTCCCTAGAGAAACAAGGAAATGAGATTTCAAAGTGGCCCATTCGGGGGGCGGGGGGGGGGGGTATGGTAGACGTACAAGAATACAGACAGACAGGACGAGTCATGGTAAATATAGGGGGTGTAAATATTCGTGCTTGTTGTTTGCTATGTTTATAAGGTGTCTTAAGGTGCCTCTTAGGCTATGAAAACAGACGAACCTGCCCAATGAAGCGTATTTGGACACACGACTCCGTGCCCTTACCGTCCACCATCCCCGCGCCCACCCTCCCAATGTCATGCCTCGAGATGAAGGCGGGGTGAAGCGTATTTGGACACACGACTCCGTAGATCTGTTCATCTGCACCCTTTCACCTATGCAAAAGAGCCGTCTTCGCATTCGCTTACAGTAACATGGAAAGAATGACTACACCAGTTAGGAAAAGCTCTGTTCTGCTTGCGATTACAGATAGATCAAATCACGGCAGATCGCTTTTCAGTCAACGAAATTCGTTCACACAAGTCACGCGCGCGCTTCGATCGTCGCCTGAAGGGAGGGTGCGATGGGGGGCGGATACTCTTTCACGCTCTCGTCCTCTCCCTCTCTATGCTTGCCGCTCTAGAAAGTTGCGAATCGCCGACACTTGCCTTTCCCACTAAAAGCTCTTACTGATCCATCTTATAATCATTGAAAACGTTCCACTAGTAAGCGCATTCCTACCTTATCCGCACTCTCTTCGTGCCTCTTCGCTAGCTCGTCCTAAATAGGAATGGAGACATGTTCCTCATGTTCTAAATCCAGAGCTTATTCGAACCTAGCCGTGCCTCGGGCGTTCTATCAATAACCCCCACCTGATCCCCCTCCTTCCTCTTATCGTCTTCCTTCAATCTCCGCTCGGCCTCCCACAGATTTCACTCCCTCCTAGTGTAATACGGGCGCACTTTGGGGGACCCCTGAGATCAGAGAGAGATTCCTGGTCCGAACGGCCCTGGAACACTTATTTTTAGCCCCCCCCACCCCTTACGACTTCCCCGTCTGTGCTCCTCTGACCTCGGATATTGCAATATGGCTGAGGAAAACCTTCCCGTCGGGGTCGCCTCCTTCCTATTTCCAACGAGAGAACGAAGCGGTGTGAGGAAAGTTCAGGCCAAGTAGGAATGACGTTTTCTGACGGAACGTTTTCGTTACTGATAACATGGGCCATGCCCTATGCTAACACGCTTCAGTCTCCCGTCTAGACCAGCGGTGCTCCCACGGCCTATTACGCCGAAATTGAGCACTGTTCCAAGCTTCCCGGAGAAAATTCTCACAAAGAAAGGCCAGCGCATCGCTCCAGGTGTCAGCATGTTGTCTGTGTGCCCCAGCTCTCACGCGTCCGATCATCCATCTATTTCTCTCCCACCCCGTTCCCCCTTCTTCCCTCCCCCCCCCCCTTCACACATCTCATATCTCTCTCCCCATTCCCCCTGTGTCCTTCGTCTTTGCTTTGTTTTCACCCTTTTTCCCTCTCCTTCTCTTCCTCTTCTTTTCCCTCCCCCTTTTCCCCCATTTCCTTCACATCTGGCCCATCACCATTTCGCGTACAGCCTTTTCGCCTCTCAAGCTCGGCTCTCTACCCTCCCCTCCCTCTTCCTGCCATTCGCCTCCTTGTCTACGGCGCCATGGGCGAAAACCGAATACATATCCTTGATTCACTCGCTTTCCACGCCCTCTCTTCTGATATTCAGCTCGATATACACTATCTCTATCATATCTTCTAAGGTGCCCCTATCTCTATTACGTCATCCCCCCTCTTATCTCCTTGCCCATGTTTTCCAATTGTTCGAAAGTACCCTCAGGGGAGGTGATAGCTTTGCCCCTCTTCAAGAGCCGCTCCCCGAGGCGAGTGATCGACTTTTGAGGGGATTCCGAGGGAAGATAGGGCCTGCAGCCTGCAAACTTCAGCCTTTCTATGCTTTATCTGAGATAATTCTAACCATAATCTACGCTAATAGTATGCTAGCTAAGGGCATTATCTAACTAAGGTACGCTAGTTATGGGGTATGGTCGCCCCTTATTGTTTGCGTAGATCAATTCAGGGGGTCTACCATTTCGGCCTTTGCTCTCCTCTTCCCTTCCTGATTTCACCTAGCTTGCCCCATCTATTCATCGCTCCATTCACCCATCCTCTTCTTCTTCTTCTGTTTGTTGCCAGCATCTCAGTGTGCGATCACACACGCGAACACCCATTTCCCGGCCGCCCAAGACCGGGAAGTTCCGGCCTTTAAATTCTACTTTACGGCTTCTAATTTTGTGTTGTAGGCATGCGCTAATAAGCCTCGGGACAGTGCGATAAACAGCAATTACTTTATTTTGAGTGCCGTTCTACGTCACTTTGTGGACTTTTTGAAAACATTTTTAATGTTTTAATATGATCAAAATAATGGTTATCTGTTTACCAATGCCTCTTCCCCAGTTCTTCCCTAGATACGCTTTTTCCCGCGCGATTCTCGTATTCCGTCGTAGTCGGTTCGCTCTAGTCGAGTGGCTCCTCTATCTTTCTCTTCTCTATCTCTAACTCGTCAAGAGCTTATGTCCATACTTCTCAGTCCTAGCCTTTGAGAGAATGCCTCTTATTGTCATAGAATGTTAACGAATAAGTAGGTTACGCTGTGCAGACCCTTGCAACACATGGGTTCATTATAAATTCAACCCTCAAAAGAACCCGAAGAAAGTGCTCCCTAGTCAGTGGGGGGGGGGGTTCTTGGCCTATAGCTCGTCTTGCGAACAGATGTCTTCTCCTCTTCTTCTTCGTTTTCTTCTCCTCCCCTTCTCTCCTTTATATTCCCCCGTCTTCTTCTCACCCCTTGCACTTCATCCCATATAGAAGTCCCGCCGCATTGTTGTTGGTTCACTACACCTTCCCAAAGTCCAGAGAAGACAATGGGGACGTCACAAGGGAGAGAGAGGGGAGAGGGGAGAGGGGGGGAGAGGGAGAGTGGGGGGGGAGACCCCGCAGTTTACTTTGGCCCATCCACAATATTCTAGACCTTTGGAAAGCGAAAATGACTAGGACATCATCTTTCTTGAGTTCCCAAAGGCCCTAATAGTCGGATTGATGTTAGCTGTAGTGTCTGTCATTATGCCCTTCCTTGCCCATTCCTAATCATTTATTCGTGGTGCACGGCACACCGATCTACCATATTAGTAAATGTCGGAGTGATTTTTCGCTTTCCAAAGGTTTTGCATGTGCATCCTGCCAGCAGAACACTGTGCATCCTACCCCCGAAAGCCCATGCTCTAGCGAATCATAACGTGTGTGCGTTCCGTTTCACGCATTCACCCTGAAATGGAGCCCGAATATTTCCTCGCCTTTCACCCCTCTCCGATTCCTTGCCGATACGCTTTCCTGCCGAAAATGGGAGAACGCCAATTCTTCAGCTTCATTTGTATACTATCATCATAGATTGCCATTAGGATGCGAACATCAACAATTTAAGCATTTAGCATTTTTCGCATTTACCCCTTCGTTAGCCTCCATTCATACCTTTAATTTCCTCCAGAAGCTTTCCGTAATCTGAAGATATTCGCAGTCTCTTGACATTAGCATTTGAAGCGCACGTACATGCCTGTTTGAATCCTCAGGCACTTGACGTATTGGACGCTCATCGAATTTCGAAAGTCTTGCGATTTATTCCTCTCATCTCTTCTCCATTCTATCCGCATTCTATTCTGCCTCAAGTGCATTCAATGATATTTGATATCTTTATCTTTTGTTTTATATTCAGATTATATAAATTCTCCATCTTCAGGATGATCAAACGCAAGCTCCAAGACCTGACCGCCTGCTGCGCATATCAAGTCAACTTCCTCCATGCCAAAGGTTCGTTTTTATCGTTTTTATTGCCGGTTTCTCTCTCGATTCACGGAACCATTAAAGGCAATTTACGATTGCGTATTAATTTACAGACCGAAAAATCTGTGCCATGGCCTTTCCCGCTACCGTCACAGAGTCACAGAAAAAGCTCAATCACAGTGCCAATGCCCCGCTCGTCCCTCGTCGAACCCGCGTCATGTCCGTGTAAACAAAGCGCAGAAAACCGCTGTTTCCTCATCGCTCCCCTGGTTCCTCTTCCTCCTCTATTTCTCTCATTTCTCCCTCTTCCTCTAGTCCTGCTCTGATTATGTTTGCGCACCGACGTCAATTTGAACCCCGATTGGAACCGCGATGTTTTCGTCTCGCTTCTTCGAAAGTCATCGGGTAGTCGGGCACAAATGCGATTAACGCGCAGTTCTTGTGACCGGGAAAAAAGCTGAAGATTTACGGTTTACTGGGCCAAGACGGAAGGTCGTATGCGTTAATGTCATGAGCATGGGAAGGTGGCTGAAGAAGCGTTGAGAGGAGTCTAGATACTGACAATGAACGAAAATTCATCACCGAACGACATCTTGCGAAATGTTTATCACAGAGTATGTAGTTTTCGCTAAACCAGGAGAGTGGTAAGCTTTTCCAACACAAATTGGAATACTTTGGGTCCCGACACGATTGCCGTGATTACTGTATTTCCAGAACACGACTGGCGCGAGTTCCGCCGGCTGTACGAGGTCCAGGAGGAGATCGGACGGGGCGGCTTCGGCGTCGTCTATGCAGGTCGGGCTAGAGTGTAGTTTGATCTTTGGTCTTTGGTTTTTGATCCTTGATCTTTGAGCTTCAGGCTCGCGCATCAGCGACGATGCCGACGTGGCGATCAAGTTCATCGAGCACAGGCACGTCCGCGAGTGGACCCTGGTAAGTGATGGTTATGCGAAAATATGCAAATTTCCTCCTAAATACATTAAAAACGGAAAACTTTTAGAAGGTAAAGTGATGACAAGTGCGAAAGTGCATTGCCGAGCGCAATCTGTGCACACAAAGATAGATACATGTTTGTCATACCCTGTACAAACAGATATAGGCGAGGCTCGAAAAAGTGATTACTGCGTACCGTATGTATGGTGTATGTTTGGCAGGAAAGTCTCGAGTGGCCCCGTTTACTACAGTCTTTTTCTGAGAAACGGCCTTCCGCTAGGCTTACGGCGGTACATAGTTTGAGGAGAGGCTGTAGTGTGATCTTGGCGGCCTTACGCCGGAACACCTTTCTATTTTTACACAGAGGAATAATATGAGTGGAGTACGCAGTGATGCGTAGTGATCCTAGGAAAACTTGAAAATATATAAAACATAAATATAAAAATATATATTACATAAAACTAAAATATTGCTGTTTCAGGCGGGCTCTCACCTCATTCCCTCGGAGGTCTCGCATCTGGAGATGTGCGCGGATGTGCCCGGGTGCATCAAGCTGCACGACTGGTTTGCCAAGTATGCAGAGCATACCAGTTCTAGACGTAGTTGTATTTCAATCAGCATATAATGTGCTACAACCCTGGGGCTACATGGAAGTACACTGAGCGAAAATATACCTAGTATATACTGAGCAGATAAATATGCAAGGTATATGTTTGCTTCGCCCCAAAATATATACCAACTGGTTGGTCTTATTTGGAAGCGAACGGAAATATACCAACAGGTTGGTATATTTTCGTGGCGTCTGCACTGGTCTATTTTGGAAGCAGTGTGAGTGAGGGACTCTCACGAGGA
>LS849585.1:139527-150808 GCA_900490955.1 Micoletzkya japonica
CAAGTGAAGCTTATATGAAAGATTTTGTCGTAATTAGTATAAAACCAAAAGGAAAAATAATAAAAATTAATAGTATTCGAGAAATGATTTTTTGAAATTTCGCCCAACGACGATGCTACTGTGTTTAGCGAAAGGAATTAAGCCAAAAGCGACATTCTTCTCAACGACGGAAGCCCGGAACGAAAAAATAAAACATGCGTTTTTCGAGTTTTTTTTTTCGATTTTTTTATTGTCACTACGTTTTTCCTTACATTTTGAAACCTTAGAAGAATTTTCATCGAATTTTAAAACTTTTGGTTGGAGGCTGCTTCCTCCCTTTAAATAAAAAAAATTTTTTAAATTTTTTTTATTTTTTTTTTAAATTTTTCCTTCGTCATAACCACGAAAAAGGTTGAAATTTTACTGAGGTTTTCAGAGATACTGACAGCTTTCCATTCGAAGGTTATCCTCTTCTTTTGCGGATTCACGACAACTGCCAGTGCGAGGTTGCAATCCGCTTCCAGTTTGATGACGAGTCTGGAAATGAAATGAAAATAGGGGCATACACTCGGCTGCTATGTTCAGGAGTGCTACTATAATCAATAGTATATATGGAAAATAATATTAATGACCCGTGCCTCGCCTGCCTATCTCTAATGGTGGAATCTGTTATATATGTTATTGTAGAATACGTCTCATTAATCTTCTCTAGTAAACTTCTCCTGTATTTATCAAATTTTAATGCCAACATTTTCATATCTTTATCTTTATCTTTATCGAATACGCGTGTTGCGTGCGGTCGTTGGGGGACGGGGGATATAAGGAGGAGCAATCAAGGCACAGTCATCAGCAGAATACCTGTTTTATCAGACTCTGCATATTGCATTACATTGCCTTTTTTGTTCATTTCATTCACATCACGTGCTGTTCGTATAACAAATGAGTGTTGTCTAAGATTGCTTTTCGCAATTGGAACATAAATTTGGAATTGACTGCCTTTGGTTCGACTAGGGCGAAATTCGAACAATTGGCTGGCATTTATTCCAATATCAAACGCCCCACACATGATTTTATATGCAATTTTTAGATCACACACTTTCCTTCTATATTTGAGACTCGCGATGTTTAATATACGATTTCGTTCCGTCGAAGAGGGTCTTTCGTCAAATGGAATGCCAAACCCTTGTTGAAAATTTAGTCTAGTAACCCTGTTTTGGACTTTTTCTAAACGCTCTATATCTTCTTTTCTTAGAGGACTAAAGACAGATGAACCGGATTCAAGAATTGGGCGAATATAAGTCGTGTATGCCTTTAGTATTTAAAAGATTACTATTTTTGTACTAAGAGATTTCAAGATAATATAAATCTGGGATAAAGCTCATTTTGGTATAATAGAGGTATGGTAATCAAATTTCAGCTTAACATCTAAATAAAATCCAAGATCGCGTACTTGATCAGTCTTATCAAGAATGGCATTCCTTGCTTTATACGGATGACATTGATTTCCATTGCCCAAATGAAACCTCGTGCATTTGTTCGATGCTTTAGTTGTCAAAGCTCACTCCAATTTGCAATATTATCTACAGCAAATGGTAGCGAGGACTTATTAGCATTTTTGGAGCAGGAACGAAACAGCTTTAAGGCATCTGCGAAAATTGCACATTTTACCGTGCCGGGGATTACAGATGGAATTTCTGTGTAAAGAAAAAATAGAAGGGGCCCTATACAGATCCTTGAGGCGCTCCACTTATGACTTGACGCTTGAATGATAGAGCATCTCCTACTCTTACTTGAAAGGTTCTTCTAAATAAGTATTAATTTATCCAAAGTACTGCTTTGTCTGGAAAACCTAAGTATTTATGAATATGCAAGAAGAATAAGAATATTACGGTGCGGCCTTCTTGATCTCGTTGGTGTACCCCTTGGGCGGAATTTCGCGGATCCGCAATCTTATGTAGGTGGTCCCGTTTCCGCCGCCCTGATAAGATTTTTTTGCTAATAATACAAAAAAGTTGAGAGTATCTTCTTCATGTGCTTCTGCACAAGTTGAAATGCAATGCAAATTAGTGCGATCTGGCTAGATGAACAAATGTAGTGGAATGAAAAAATATAAAAAGACATGTAAACAGATTATTGCGAAAAAATGCGTAAAAGAGAGAGAATTAATGAGAATTTATCATATTTGAAAAATAGAGAAGAGCTCCATTTCTTTATTTACTACGTCTTATCTCTGCTTTGAATTTTTGCCATAAGTCTTTCGGTCTCTACATGTCATTAAAGGGCCCCTCTGAGCACTTTTCAACCCCTTGGTTTCTTCCTCTCATCTGATAGAGCAAAGTCGAAGACCTACAATCCTACATTTGCATCATTTTTCCACTATTCCCCGCTGTTTAAATTAGGCGAGAAGTTGTACGCAAAGTTAGATTGCTCTTCAGGGACCGCGCGAATACGAATGCCATTTCGTGAAAACTGTAGCGCGCGAGCGGTCTGATTCGTAGGCATAGTTTCTTGAAGGAATGGACACATATGTCTTCTGAAAAGGACAGTACTCAACGAATGTCTAAAATACGCTCTTGAGGGATCGCAATGTCCTCAGAGGGGCCCTTTAAATAATTTTTAATATTCAAACCCCACCAACCATTTCCTTTATTTGCTTCTCTGTCGGCACTAGGGGCACCTCGGGATAGTACTTTTCATTCATCTGAAGAAGTTTTTTCGCGACAGGGAGAATATATAAGGAGATTAGATATAATACAAAGAAAGTCGCTAGGTAGATTACAGAACCTTGAGCAGAAGTTCGATTTATATGAGGGAGGTATATTCTACAGTACGTGAGGTATAGAAATGCTATTGTTTTTATGCACGCATGAATGGGGCCTAGGAATACCTTTTAACCTTTCAGAGATTATACCTTCAGGGCTGCTGCAAACTGAACGAGAAGCAAGTAGTGAACCAACATCTCGACGTGGCCCACGCGACAATCTATGCGGAATCGGCGTTCCCACAGTATTCACAAGCATGTTATAACATTGGCGGAAACTATCCGCTCGGGTTGAGAAAGCGAACTGTTGAATGTAAACGTTCATTTTTTTTTAAAAAAGAGACTGTGTTATATTGGTGTTAGGAATAAAATTTATTATTAAAAACTATTTGCAAATAGGAAAACTAAAAGTAAGAATGTAAAGCTAGATAAATTTACCAAATAAACAGTGCATGGTTGTTTCGCTGTCTAGCCATCAGACAGCCATGCAATCCACCCGGGCCGACAGCTCATCAGTGATGAACCCCGGGGGATTATTTTAGATACGAAATGGGATAGAATGTTTTAGGAATATTTGCCTATTGATTACATTATAAGGAAATTAAGCATATTTCAAGTTTTTTAGAAAATAGAAAGACATACCCTGGTGGCGAATAAAATATACCTCCTATATAGTCCTTCGAGTATCAGAGAGACGTAAGACGGGTAGAGATAAGCATAGGAAGAGAATGATGTTCAGAGAAGGAAATAGGATGAGAGACGGTGCGAAAGGAGGGAATGCTAGAGGAAGAGGTTGATTGTATGAGAGGGCGAAAGAGAAGAGAGATGGAGAGAAGTGCCAGAGGCAAAGATATAGTTGACCTCATGAGTTAAAGGGTACCTATCCTGTCAGCAGGGCGCTGATTTTTGGGCGCCAAAACTTTCAAAATAGCGACTCTCGCACGGATTCCCTGGAGTCTAATAAGAAACAATTGAGAGTACAAAGCACAGATAAGCCAGGAGGAAAACAAAGGAGGCAATGCCAGTGGGGGCATAGAGGCCCTTCCTCTCACCTCCGATCGCTCTCCTNAGGGAGAAGGACGATGCTGCGAAGGAGAAGCAGAAGACCAGCTACAACAAGTCGCACAAGGCGACGAGGAAGGACTTTCGAATGGGTGACATTGTATTGTTAAGGAGACAGTCGCCCAAGACAAAGCTTGATGAGGTCTTTAAGGGATTTTTTGTAATTATTCAAGTGGAGAAAAAGACCTGTATCGTGAGGGAATTAACGGGGAGTAAGGTACCTATTGAGATACCACAAGGACAATATAAAACTCTTTGAGAGAGAGCAAGGAGAATCAGACTCAACGCAGGTCTCAGACAAGCGCGACTGCTGCAATGCCGAATTCGATCAGGAAGGCGCACGCTGATCAACGACCGCGGAACGAGAAGACCACGAAGCAGGTCCGTCCTAACCCCCCTCCCAAACCATTCAATTCCCTTCTCGAAGCCCCTCGTAACCCTAGTCCAATTCCCGAAAGAAGATCAACCAGAATAAGCCGGCCACCAAATAGATATGGATATTAAATCGGGTATATTTCTATGTAATGTATTGTATTGTAGTTGAATTTGAATCGGGAGTAGTGTGTATGTATGTATTATGTAAATCTTAGAGTAATAATTTAAAATTTCATATTAAATTTATATAATGTAATCTAATTGCTCTTACTCTTGCCAAGATGGATAGTTGAACGTAATATGCTATGCTTGTTTAGTTAAAAATTTAGGTAATATGTATAATCACTAGTAGAATAGTAGAACTGGGAATACATAAGTTAACTTCTAATTAACAAAAATGTGTGCTGTTTTCTGTCGCTAAGGCAGCAGCCTTGTGTAACCTAATCGAGGCGCGCTGAACTAGACAACTTCGTGATGCCGCACTAAATCGCAATCGGGTATAATAGATGACCCTGCATCTCCTGCGGGAGGGAGATAGAGATGGCACGTGCTCATTAGTGGTCAATATCGTACTTGATGACACGTAGCATATCTATTTCCAGTTTGGCAAAAAGGCTATAACCGAAGATCTGAAGGAAGCGCAAGTTGAGAAGGGAAGCGCAAGCGTCTGTAGCAAAAGCTTCAGGGAATAGGCACTCATAAAATAATTTAATGTTAGGTGAATTATCCCAGTCTCCAACTAATCTACTACGGAGTATACAAATAGCACATGTCTATCTAATAATACTAATATGTTTTTTTTCTTTTTGATTAGCTACAATTTTAAAGTGAAGTAATTATTTTAATGTAGCTCACACTAATTGAAGTCCTAGATATGTGTTCAAGCAATTATGTATGCGTATTGTAGTAATCCTATTCACAACATTCTTGAATCTAGGAAATATTCTAATAATAACCTTGCATACAATAATCATTGATCATATTCTTTCTTCTTCTCTTTTCTTTCTCTAGAAAAACATTTTAGTTCAATCTATGTTATTGTCATAACATTATCAATAATCATTACTTGCTACACATAATATTCGTATTCTACTCTTTCTAGGATTCATACTACTGTAATTATGTTTGCTAAGTATTCACATATATTCGTTGCAAACACCATTCTATTGCGTATGCATATTTTTTTGTTGTTCACCTATGTATTTTGTTCATGCTCATTCATTTATTCGTTCATATTATTATTTGTTTGGGAGAGAAAATGTTGGAAATAAATATGCCCAGGAGTGCATCATCTTCGGAAAGGGGGGACGTAAGCGGGTGGAGGAGTACCACCTCGCCCGAGGAGAGAGTGGAGCCGGGAGGCACGCCTCTCTCCTCTTCAGTGCGGGTCTGACCTCTCTTCCTCTCGGCTGCCCTCTCCCTTTCCTTAGATTATGCGCTAGGGTCATAACGGGTATTCTTGTCTAATCACATTTCACGGCTATTTGTGTTAGGCATGCTAAGAACGGGACTAGGGTAAGGACCCTAGTCCGCCAGTTCTCGGTATCTTCGGCATAGTCACGAAAACTTTTTTTTGCAAATGATACTTAGTTTTCCTAGCAAAAATTTGCGAATAATGGCAAGTTATAGATAGTATTTGAAAGTAACGGTTACGGTAGCTACATCAGCTATTTGAAAGTAACGGCTACGGTAGCTACATCAGCTATTTGAAAGGTACGGTTACCGTAGCTACAGTAACTATTTGAAAGTAACGGTTTCCGTAGCTACAGTAGCTATTTGAAAGTAACGGTTACGGTAGCTACAGTGACGATCTATCCTGTATCATTTAAAGGGAGGAAGCAGCCTCTAACCAAAAGTTTTAAAATTCGATGAAAATTCTTCTAAGGTTTCAAAATGTGAGAAAAAACATAGTGACAATAAAAAAATTGAAGAAAAAACTCGAAAATCGCATGTTTTATTTTTTCGTTCCGGGCTTCCGTCGTTAAGAGGAATGTCGCTTTTGGCTTAATTTTTTATTTTTTTTTATTTTTTATTTTTTTTTATTTTTTTCGCTAAACACAGTAACGTCGTCGTTGGACGAAATTTCAAAAAATCATTTCTCGAATACTATTAATTTTTATTATTTTTCCTTTTGGTTTTATACTAATTACGACAAAATCTTTCATATAAGCTTCACTTGAAAATCACTTCCGTGTCCCTTTAAAGGGTACCTATCCTGTCAGCAGCGCGCTGATTTTTGGGCGCCAAATCTTTCAAAATAGCGACTCTCGCACGGATTCCCTGGAGTCTAATAAGAAACAATTGAGAGTACAAAGCACAGATAAGCCAGGAGGAAAACAAAGGAGGCAATGCCAGTGGGGGCATACAGGCCCTTCCTCTCACCTCCGATCGCTCTCCTCTCCTTCACACCCTCTTCCCCGCGCCCCCCTCTTTCAGTCATTTTGCCTTCCTGTTTGTGCTTCACTCTGTTTCCATGCCTTATCGTTGTCTTTATCCATGTTTCAATGACTGCATTCATCAATAACAGGTATCTCAAGAACAACGACGTACGAGCAGATAATAATTCAAGACTTCGAGAAGAATAAGGTACGAAACTTGTCTTTAGATTAGAAAGACAATATGCGAAAACTTCGGGAATAAATTATTGCTTTGCAGTTGATGGCCCTCCTCTTCGGGCTCTTCCGACGAATCGCCTTTCGTGCCCTCGACGTACTCCTCTTTATCTTGAAGGTTCGCTTCATCTTCTTCCTCCTTCATTTCCCTTTTATTTTCTTCTTCTTCTAATTGTCCGAGGCTCTCTGCGAACTGCTTTTTATTTTGAAATTTTCCAATCCCCCCTTTATCATTCGCGTAGCATATGCTAGTCTATTTATCTTGTTAGCAGCTTCCATCCCATCTTTCGTGCTGTCAAAAATTGTTTTTCTCCAGGAGAACACCTCTCCTCCGTCCATCCTCTCTTGAAGTTCGTCAATTCTCTCTCCATCTTCTCCACTCCTGCGATGCCCGTCATTCGTCGCAGCTCGGCCATTGTAGTGGAGAACGGTTGGCATGCTCCTTTACCGATAGCCTTTTTGCGTCTTTTTGTTTGCTAACGTTTCAGAGTTTGCCTATGCTCCCGTGTCGGATGGTCGGCTTCGTCTTCTTATAGTTCTCATCGTGGACACAGCGATCGATGAGTCCAGTCGAGGGTCCTGGCATTTACGCTTAGATAAAAATTGCTTATTTTATATGCTTACTATGCGGACGACAATGGGGCGTACTCTGATCTTAGTCCATTTTTATCGCAGTACATGCCTAATAAATGTATTATTGAATCTCTCGTTTGCACCACAAAAGAAAGTTTATGTTTCAATTGCCTCCAACGGTTTTCATTTGAAGTTTTCGTTATATGGCCAGAGAAAATAATCGGCGGTTTACTTAGAATTTTCTCGCTAGTAATTATGTGTTTTTGTAATACCGATCTGGCGGGGAGAGTGGAACAATGTACGGAGCTGCAATCAGACAAGGGGAAAGCTGGGGGACGAGGGGAATAACGGAAGATAAAGCGTTGAGCATGAACGGGCTTAGATGAAGCCTTAGACCATTTTTAGCTTAGCAATGTGAGAACTGAATATGTGAAAACGAAATAGAGCATTGAAAGGTATCCTGTTGATTGGTGAAGGAGGGAGACGGAGTGGAGATAGAGTAGGCGGTGATGGCGGAGGCATTCTTTCTCCTCCCTAAAGTGCAAACATGAAGAACAAGGAGCAAGTAGTTGTCGATTATCCACTGGGGCTCCTGCAGTTCACTCATCTTCCTGTCTGCATCAGCCTGCCTTTCGTCTCTCTAGGGAAGCTCTGGAAACGCTGCAAATGTGCTTCGCCTAAGGATCACTTCCGATTCTCCATTGGAGCTGATAAATCATCTGATAAAACAAGAACAATCTAAGCTTGAATAGTTACGATAAACAGTAAAGAAACATTTTCATTTTTTGAAAGAGCATTCTCGAAAGCAATCAGAAATAACTTTCACAAAAATGAAAAACGATGTGAAACGAGCAATGAAACATATCTGGAAGTAGATCAGTGGCCATGTCTGCCGTCGTGGGAAAGGGAAGGCGAAAGGAAGTTGATCTTCTCTATCCTTACCAATCACGCAGTTCATGCGACCGATCAATTGCACCCGATTCCCATCTACAGTGCTACTCGGAGGGTCAGATTCATGATCTCGAGCACCTCTTTTGAGCACCCCACGAGAAGCACGAAGTTTTATGAAAAACCAAGTTGTACATGTTATGCTCTCCCCATAAGCAAGCGATTCCAGTAAAAAGCTGTGACAGGATAGGTTCCCTTTAATGGGCCCCTCCAGGCAATATCTACCATATGCATTTTCTGACATCATTGGATAGCTCTTAATATCCTGAGTCTCATCCTCTCTCCTTTTTAGTTGAAACTTCGCCGTTGCTGAGAAAAAGCTGTGCAAAGATTTGTCTCGCTGTCTGCGTCTCTTCATTCCTCTCTTGTCTCTCCCAATCAATCAACCGCTCTTAATTGGTTATCTCTTGGAATGAATGAGATGGTTGGAGGGACCCTTTAAGGGAAGACGGTTCCCCGGTCGTCGTCTCTCCTTCGCCATCCACTGCTCAACTCGCTCCCCATGTGGATCCTACGCAACCGTCTCCCACTTCCCCCTCGTCTTCCTCCACCGTGTTCTACGATAGTAGGATTCACAGTGTTACGGTCGGACTTGTTACGTCCCTCACGGGGCCGTATCCCCGAACCCAGAGTTCTACTTTCAATACTACTTAGCCTACCCCGGTGTTATTCCCCCGATGAGATGTGTGAACGACAACAAGACTTGAGGGTATACTGGTTTATCTGGAGAGCAGGTACAATGTAATATAAGGCGATCGCAAATATAATAGAATAAGGAAAGGAAAAGGATAAAGGGTGAAGAATGAAAAAGGTCCCGCCGATAAAAGGATTACACTACTATGCGGGATGGAAAGGGATTGGGTCACATTGTGATAGCGAGGGAGTGAATAGCAGGCGAGAGTCGTCTGGACTGCCCAGAGTTCCTCGTCTGCTTACCTCCTCGCTTATATACGCATTTCGCCACGTGTTGAGTGCGGCTTCACGTGTTATCTTTATCTCTCTAGATCTCTCGCATTACCACCCTACCTCGCTAGACTTTCGAAACTCTTTGACGGACCCGCATCCAGCAGCCAGCCCCTTGTGTCTATTGAGTCCTACTTACTGATGAAATTTGTGATGAAATGTCTAGGCGCAAAACATGTACTTTTACCCCCATAGCCTCTATAGTTGATATCCTACCCTTTCGACGAGATGTCGGCCCGACATCAAAACTAATTGTTGCGAGAAAAAATAATGGCAAAAGCAATAATGGAATATTGTACAATTTCCATCCTTAGCAATACAATTTAAGCGAGTACGAAAATGATACAATGTAAGGAATGAATCTTGTTACCCTGTCTAACCTACTCATTCTTCTTCTTTCTCAGTCGTTCTGATCTTCGTAGGGGTCGTTGTTCTTCTTCTTTATCATATTCGGCTTCGTATTGGTATCCGCTGTTGTTGTCGTTGTCCTCGTCTTCGTCGTCGATCTCTTCGATTGTTGCTTGGTCGTTCTCTTCTTCTTCTTCGTCCTCTTGAGTCGTTCGATATTTCTTCACTCGCTCCATATGAACGATATCCACGTTGCGTCCTATCCTTATCGCAATGTTGGGTCTCTGTATCATAACGATGTCGTATGGCCCCTTGAACTGCGGCTCCAGTTTCCCTGCTGTCTCGTCCTTCAGCAAAACTTGATCTCCTATATTTAGCTTTCTTGTTCCCACGTTGCGTTCTTGGTCGTGTCGTGCTTTCGATGTTTCCGTGCTCTTCTCAATGTTCTTGCTGGCGAGTTGTCTGATGGTGGATAGGTCTTCTGCTAGTTTCCTGTCGTACGTCTTCTCCTCACAGTATGTCTTCTTTGGTAGTTCATTATCGATAGGTAGTTGTGGTTCTCGTCCGTGTACCAAGTAAAATGGGGAGAACTTCGTGGTGGCGTTATTGCTAGCGTTGATCGTTAACGTAAGGAGCTGCAGATGATCGTCCCAATCGTCCTGTTTGCTGTTCACGTATTGACTTAGCATTTGCTCGAGTGTCAAGTTGTATCGTTCTACTTGACCGTTGGCTTGGTGGTGGTAGGCTGACGTGTGAATGTGACTGATTCCCAGCTTATGACACATTGCCTCATAAACTTCCGACANTTTTATCGCAGTACATGTCTAATAAATGTATTATTGAATATCTCGTTTGCACCACAAAAGAAAGTTTATGTTTCAATTGCCTCCAACGGTTTTCTTTTGAAGTTTTCGTTATATGGCCAGAGAAAATAATCGGCGGTTTGCTTAGAATTTTCTCGCTAGTAATTATGTGTTTTTGTAATACCGATCTGGCGGGGAGCGTGGAACAATGTACGGAGCTGCAATCAGACAAGGGGAAAGCTGACGAGGGGAATAACGGAAGATAAAGCGTTGAGCATGAACGGGCTTAGATGAAGCCTTAGACCATTTTTAGCTTAGCAATGTGAGAACTGAATATGTGAAAACCAAATAGAGCATTGAAAGGTATCCTGTTGATTGGTGAAGGAGGGAGACGGAGTGGAGACAGAGTAGGCGGTGATGGCGGAGGCATTCTTTCTCCTCCCTAAAGTGCAAACATGAAGAACAAGGAGCAAGTAGTTGTCGATTATCCACTGGGGCTCCTGCAGTTCACTCATCTTCCTGTCTGCATCAGCCTGCCTTTCGTCTCTCTAGGGAAGCTCTGGAAACGCTGCAAATGTGCTTCGCCTAAGGATCACTTCCGATTCTCCATTGGAGCTGATAAATCATCTGATAAAACAAGAACAATCTAAGCTTGAATAGTTACGATAAACAGTAAAGAAACATTTTCATTTTTTTGAAAGAGCATTCTCGAAAGCAATCAGAAATAACTTTGACAAAAATGAAAAACGATGTGAAACGAGCAATGAAACATATCTGGAAGTAGATCAGTGGCCATGTCTGCCGTCGTGGGAAAGGGAAGGCGAAAGGAAGTTGATCTTCTCTATCCTTACCAATCA
>LS853290.1:27958-40288 GCA_900490955.1 Micoletzkya japonica
TGTCCCATTTTTTGGCCAAACGAACAGTTATAGTGACACGCGGGTTACTGTAGTGAAATGGTCGTGCTGCAGGTCCCGCCTCGGCCCCTCCCTCGAAGAAGTCGACTCTCTGTGCCCGAAACATAGGTTAGTCCTTTTAGCCGCTTCTTCACGCTCTATTAAATCAGCTTGTGGAAGCGGCTTGAACAGGTTACTACCTTCCCTTTTTTTAATTTATGCTTCTCTTCATTCTTGCAGGTAACGCAGGTCGAGATTTCCATTTTATTCGGTTCCAACTTACTCTTCGATGCTCGGCTAAGTCGAACTTCTGCGATTGGCAACTGGTCGGTTCTTTAGATCTTTTATCAGCCCTAATTTCTTGCTTTTCCCGAGTCTTGCTAGCGTCTAATGATCTTGCGGTCGGATGTTAGGAGTTAGTAATATCGTTCTTTACACTGCGCTTTACACAAGATGCCGTTTTGTGTGACCCAACGAACAGTGTCCGGGTGACAAGCAGGTTATTGTAGCGAATCCGTTGTGCTCAGATCCTGCTCCAACTTCTTCCTCGACTCCACCGCCTTTCTGTGTGCTATATTCAGGTCAGTGCATTCAGCCGCTTCCTCATCAGGTTCCACTGAACCTGTTTGAGGGAGCGGCTTGAGCAATTTAGTATCTCTTCTTTTAATTCCTCTTTTTTTCTTGCAGGCCGCACCACTCATTTGCGGCTCCATAATACGAGTGTCTACGATCCTCTCTTCTCTCATGGTCCATCATGGATGTTCCTGTTTATTAAGGGCATCATTATTTTTTATGAAATCAGCAAAGGGAGTATAGATCTTTGCTAATAAAGCATTTCATCGACATAACGTTTTATGCAGTACATACAGGGAACACGATACAAACGATTCATAGGCAGCTTTTTCGGTTCACTAGTAATAAATAAACATACGCGTTTAAAAGATCTATCCGATTTTATGTTTTTAATTTTACACTAATACCAATATGCATGCTTCAATAACGCGGGAAAAAAACGAAGAATGCGGGAAGACCAACGGCACGAGGTTGCCCTAACCCGATGGAGTCCGAGTACTTGCAGCGAACGAAAAATGATCCGACAAGGCTCGTGCGGCGCTACCTGCAAGAATGAAGAGAAGCATAAATTAAACAAGAGAAGGTAGTAACCTGCTCAAGCCGCTTCCACAAGCTGATTTAATAGAGCGTGAAGAAGCGGCTAAAAGGACTAACCTATGTTTCGGGCACAGAGAGTCGACTTCTTCGAGGGAGGGGCCGAGGCGGGACCTGAAGCACGGCCATTTCACTACAGTAACCCGCGTGTCACTATAACTGTTCGTTTGGCCAAAAAATGGGACAATTTCATAATTTTGTCGTTAAACCACACCACGAAAATTACTTTCAATTATTCTTTGTTTGCATTTCGACAGCAAACAAATCGTGTTCTCCCGTATTTTAAATAAAAAGTATCCGAAAGTCGTCAGAATGGAGTAGGAAATCGTATGGCGACAAGCCATGGAATTTGTGAATGAGACAAACCGTGGACGATTATCGAAGCGGTGATGCAATTTGTTCAGTCATCCTCGTACCTCGCAAAGAACCAAATAAAATTTAAAAAGGAGTAGCAAAACAGCTCCCACTCTCCTTGCAGGCTTAAGAAGAACGCAGTGCAAGGAGAGTGGTTGCATGCACTCACACAGATGATACTCCGCATCGATTCCGACAAGTTGAGTGGCTAATTCCTCTAACCAACGGTGCTCGCTGTAAACCGCTTGCCGATGAGCCTGAAAAGACAGCCCAACTACAAAAACAAGCGAGACATGAGATTTAAAACGAGTCAAACATGGACATTTAGCAAAGGGACCTTTTCAGCCGTTGCTGAAGGGTCCTTGCAACACAACAACTGAAGAAATGATCAAAAACGCGTTTGTGAACAACGGAAAACAATGAGAAGTCAAATGGAAGTGGTTTACACCCGGAGTGTGCAAGTCATCCACAAGTGCGCAAGCCGATCGCTACTTGCGCGTTCAGTGGGCAGCCGATCGCTTCAAAGTGCCCAGATGGCTGGAAAACACCTTTGCAGGCCGAATTTCGCCGATTTTCCGAACTCGGTACCCTAATCGTAATTGAGAAAGCCAAATCCGAGAAGAACGGGCTTCAACACCTCCGTTTTCCTATTGTTCCGAATTGTTCCGAATTGTATAGTATTGTACCGAAAAACGAAACCAGTTTTCGAGGTGTACGATATGGGAAAGAACTTTGCTTTTGCCAAGCTTACACCGTAGTTAGTTTTGATGTGAAACTGACTTGCAAATTTTTGTATGCGTCGCGTACGCGTTGCGGTTTACCACTCGCTTTGCATTTTAGACGTTTTGTGCCCGCTGATTTAAACGGACAAGATTGAGGAGCGAAGACATTTGTGTCTAGAAAAAAATGGTGGTAAGAGTTTCCAATTCCAGGCCGTCGGATGATCGTTGGTATGGACTACACTTAGACGACCAGGATAGGGAGAATCTTCTCACTTGTTCGTGTCTTAAAACCGCGGCAGTTGTTGTTCACTCTTTGTCTTTCATTATTTAGAACTCCACATTTTGATAAATGCTTTCTACAGTGCCAAATGGACTTTGAAGTATGATCACTTTCCTCATAAAGGAATGTTGTGATCACTTCATGATTATTCTTATTTGTAAAATGAAAGTTAACGCCCAAAGGAGAGGGTTGTTGCTGCTCTCGCTGCTGCTGAGCACAATCCACGCGCTGCTCCACTCGCCCATACTTCAGCGAGAAATAGCCTGGCGAGACGCGGTACGGGGTGGAGCAGTGGTACGTAAGTTGCTCTATGAATCGCTGTCTGTTTTGAAAGGCTATACTCCCGATCACGGTGGTCAACTCCGATCGGAGAAGAGATACCGTATCACACTATTTCGATTGGCTTGCCACTAACTTGCGCTGCAGGAGGCTGCCATGGGTTCAAACGGAAATTTGTCTCGAATTAATTCGGTCCTGTGTCCCTTTAAAATCGGTTCCTGTTTGACGATATGTTTCGTTGTTTTGGTGCGTCGCAGGTTATGAATGATGTGCAAAGCATAAGCACCAAAAGGAACCGATTTAAAACCTCTCACCAAGGGTTGGTTGCACTTTGCACTTTTCTCGGTGATTTCCTTAGTAAGCTTGAAATTATCTGCGGCAAATAGAAGAAAAAAGCCAACAAGCAGTATTTCTCGCCATTTAGAGACCTACGCCCGACTCTCGGCCTTGCCTTCATCAATCGTGTCTGCTATCCGTACTTCCCGGTAAGCATAAAATCAGCCGCACGTTTAATCTGGGGAAAATCTGAGCTCAGATAATGTCGAGATCATCTCGAGATTATTTTTAATTTCGAGCTAGTTTTCTCAGTTTCGGGTACATATTCATGCAATTTTTTCATCGGAATCGGGTTCTCCGGCCTTACCATATAGAGGCAGAAAGAAGCATGAAATTTCATCAAGATTGACTAGAAAAAGGTAGCTTACCATTATCTCGACGAGATAATGAGGAGCTACCTCACCTCAGAAAATCTCGCCATTAATTCTTACCACGCCATTTTTGGCGAGAGAGCACGCGTTTTTGAGAGAGCAAAACTGAACAGTAGATCTGTGCTCTCTTTTGCTCTCTTCATTTTGCATACTCTCTCGTCGCTCTCTATCTCCAACTAATCTCGAGATAATTGCGAGACTCAATCTCCACTGATCTACCGGTCTACCGCAGGGAGTACGGGGGAAATTAGAATAAGTTTGGCGTGCCCCGCTCATTGGAGCAGATGGGGTGATGGGTAAGGAAGGCGCAGGGTGAGCAGTTGCCTCGATAGTATAGTGGTGAAGTAGCCGACTGGCGTTCGTCAGCTGCTGGTTCTAATCCCCATGGCTGCAAAAGGTTTGCTGGTGGCGATACTCAAAAATAGGTCGAGATTATTTGCAGCTTTTCTTATCACATAATGACGAGCTCCGTCTTGAAATGGGCAAATAATCTCGAGATAATTTCCCACATTAAAGGGAACCTAAAGTGTCACAGATCTCCATGTCATACACCTCGTATAGACTAGTAACTCACATAAACAAAATATTTTTTCATAATTTTTCGAATTTCGTGAGATATCCTCTGAAAGAGGGGTGCAGATCATGTATCTGACCAACTTTTGCGCACGGTAATTGTGCTATTGATCAAGGGAAGGAAGGAGTTTTCTTCTCGCCCGATTCCCTCCTTCTTCCCCTCTTCCCTCCCTTTTCTCTGATCTCTCCCCAGCCTTTTTTGCATGGTTGTACTGGTTGATTCTCTTTATTTTGTGTTCCTTTTTCTAATATCTGTCCTTCTTCTTTCAGGTTCTCCTCCATGAAGATTTGCCCGCAACTTCCCCCCGTTTCTCATGTCGAGCATAGCTGTCCCCGTCTCCCGTCTTTCTTCAAGGTAAAACAAAGAACAAAAACAGAAAATTTTCAGAATCTCCAACGTTCCCTTCTTTCTTGTCAGCTTCACCCGGCCTGCGTATCTGCTCCTGGACGTCCAAAAGAGAAAAAAGGAGAACGCACTTTAGAACGCATCTCATGGTTTCGTGAATTTCGTCATTCTTCGTATCTTCTAGACAAGGTCATCATCCTCTACAGCACTTCCTCCATCCCCACTACATACTGCCAACAGCAACAACCTCCTTAGCCTACTTCTGCAATTATTCAGATTTTGTATTTTTTTTGAATTTCTTTATATTTCAGGTTTCGCCCCTTTCGATTACAGGAACACCAGGAAAAGATAATAAAGTTGCTATGCTTCCCATGATCTACCACACAGTATGAAATTTATCAGCACATAAGAGAAACAAGTGTGAATGAACGTAATAAAGAGATTGTGAAACATAACTCAACGAGGTGAGAAGCGGAAAATTTCGGAATATAGTTCGCTGACACGGGAGGCCTATGACAACAAAACATGTTTGGGCAACGATATATTAGTGTACTAGAGTGTTAAATTGGAGTTCTAGAGGTTAATAGCGAGAAAATAGCAGAATTCTACCATGCGTTATTCATATTTATCTTGAACAATTTGATCTAATAAGTATGAGTATCCAGATATCGTTGCTCAATGATTATGAATAGAAAGCGCTTGAGAAAAAGAAAACAAGGGAATAAAAAAGAAAGAACCTGATGTCAAATAAGTCGTCTCTTCTTTTCGGGCGTCTTTTCCTCGTCCAAATTTCCTCCTCGCACCAGCCGTTCCTTCTTCTCGCAGATCTGTCGTTTCCTCTTCAAATACCTAAAATGCATAGTAGCAATGATAAAAAGAAATCATACAGAGAACGCCATACAAGAACATAAGCTGAAAGAACAGAAGTGCAAGAGATTGAGTCATGCTAACTCGAGAGGGGAAGAGGGGGGGGGGGGGGTGAGTCTCTCTCGCGAGGTGAGAGGAAGCACCTTCTCTGCCCAGTGGCATAGCCTCCTTTGATCTCCATCTTAACAGTCAATAATTTGTTCGGTGCAACCTTTCTATCAGACTTCAACACTTCGCGGTAGGAGTCCGCATAGATCAAACTCAAAATGGGCGATTTGGCGACACTTTAGGTTCCCTTTAAACGTGCGGCAGCTCTAATATAAAGTGGAGTTCACGAAAAAAAACCCCTAATGGTTAATCGTTGCCAACATATCAAAATAAAATTAAGAAAAATACTACAGAATCGCGTCAATCAGAAATCGCAGAACACGGGAATGGTGACGCTGAACAGCTACGGTAATAATAAGTAGTGGATTAAAAGATCCGTCGCAAAATCGTTCCGAATGTAAGGCGAGAGAGTGTGCAAAAGTGAGAGAATCATTTTAGAACGGAAGAAACTGACGGATCGGTTTATTCCACTATAGCTTACTGACGGACATTTTTTTTGTCGTAAATAATCGGAAGGATTATATTTACTACTTACTATCATGTTATAAGACCTGTCTGTACGTATGTCTGTGTGTGTGTGTCTGTCTGTCCGCGTTTTTTGTTCCAAGCATAACTCTTTACCCGTTTGAGATATCGTAAAAAGTTCAAAAGTGACTACTAATATCTTTTGAATATCTCGAACGCATTTTTGTCCGATTTTGAAAATATGCCCTCAGGGCTGAGATATATCGATTTTGAGAAAATTTTCAAAAACGCTCAACCTTCGCCAGAACGCGTTTTAGAGCACGGGGATCATTTTTAAAAAAATTGCCTTATCTTAGAACTTAGAAAATTTTCGCCCTCCGGGCACCTCCCCCCCTGCGCGCGCGGTGGCGCTATGTGCCTGGCCTCCGTGTACTAGAAGAGTTCCTTGACAGCCTTCTTAGTGATCGTCTTGGTGTGGGTAGTGGCCGTGTCTTGTGAGCGGATGGTCGTAGGTCCGGACCCGGTGCGAGGCAAATTTTTTTGCTGATTTTGCGCGACATCGGGTGATCTTTTCTTTCCGTAATATCGTCATATCTGACCTATCAAGCACTTCTGTTAGTAATTTAAAAACAAATGAAACACGAGTATTGCCCTTAGTGAGAGGACTGCCTTGAAAACAAGCAATTGAAGAATACCGCGTCAGATATGTTTCACGAAACTCACATACATATTTTCCTCTTTTTTTAAATTCGCATACGTATTTACGTCGTTCTGAAAAGTCAAACAATGTGGGAGACTAACTGCAAGCCCTGTCCCGTTTCATAGGTTATTTACGCGTATAGTTTGCGATGGTTGGAAGTGGTAAATATTTAGTAGAAATCTAATAATTCCTTCCAAAATTCGAAATAAACGACAATGCCATTTAGGAATTCCAAGCATAACGGGTAAAAGGTATAATGTGATAATGTATTTGTACTATTGGACTAACACCCCTGCCTAATACATGCTTAGGCGGTTCACGAAGCGTGCCGCGGGAGCTCTGCGTTGACCACATAAGCAGGGCGACCGCGGCGCGCTTCGTGGGCCGCCGGGTACCGCGTAGTTATACTAGTTCACAAATCAGTATTATTGACAAAATGTTCAGTCAGTCGTCTCATTCCTAATTCCGACGAGAGAGCGAAGCGATGTGAAGAGAGTGCAGAGACAAAGTAGGAATGAGTTTACTGACGGACGTTTTTCGGTACTGTTAAATAAAAATCTACGTCAGTACGTTTTGACGACTATGCGCTAACCGTGCACATTTCGGCACTGTAGGTTACGGCCGGAACGGAATATTCTAAACTGTGTTTACCGTTCAATTCGAAGGTGTCTGGGATTGAATGTACATTAGAAAAAATACTGCGATGTAGAACTACTCAACACAAGCAAGGAATAGCTGGAAAAACACGAAAAAGAAAAGAAAACGGGAAAAAACGAAGCCTAGAATATTCCGTTCCGATCGTAACTGCAATGCCGACTTACGGTGCTTAATGCATAGTCGTCGAAACGTTCACGGACGTTGAGTTTTATTCAATAATAATATTAATCTTATCATCAATCAATTATAGTGGAATAAACCGATCCGTCAATTTCTTCCGTTCCAAAATGAGTCTAAATGTCTCGCTTTTGCACACTCTCTCGCCTTATATTCGGAAATTTTCCGACGGATCTTTTTAATCGACTATATATACAAATCAGGCAGCCAACTGCCGCCGCGATCGCTGGCCCTGACGCTGGCGCATGAAATCGGGCACAACTTCGGTGCCCAACACGACGAAGACGAGAAGTGCTCTCCGGACAGGAAAGACGTACGGGGAAAGTTCACGACTTTTTTTTGGCTTGACTAATAATCTAGACCAATTTAGAGTAATACTGTCAATATTATTTGAATATTATATTTTCCTAGTATTACAAGCATGCTTTTCGAGTTTTAAAATAATAATATAATATAGTTATTCATTTAGGGCAAGTACATCATGTACTATCTGGCTACGCCGGGTGATGAACCCAACAACAAGAAGTTCTCTCCGTGTTCCAAAGCGGCCATCGCAGAGACGCTCAAGGTAACTTAAGCCATGCCTTAAGGTAAGTTAAATCAACCTTAAGTCAAGTTAAGGCCAATGCCTTAAGATCAGTTAAGCAAGATCTTAAAGGGAGACAGAACCGAAAAAAATTCCGGAAGAAAAAAATTCCGGAAACCGGGTTTTAGCCCCGGACGGCGGTTCCCGACGCGCAAATCTCCGAGGACCGTTCAAATGGTTTGGCGGGGTTTCACCCAGTGATTTTTTACTCCCGACCATTTTTGCAGCGTTCTAATGTTATTGCGTCAGTTTTATCGTTTTCACGTTTCGTTATGGGTAAGAGAGCGCTAGGCTCTCTTTTCCCTTTATTATCGTAGTGCCGGATCTATCGAGTGCCTATTTCACTCTCACGTTTGGTCAGTCTTTCCTATCCCATTTGGGATCCTCCCGTGAAATAAAGTCGTCTCTCCCCAAGTCGACGTTTTCCCCACAACAGACGCTCGTGAACGGTATGGGCAAACCGTTACACAACGTGGAGGTCCCGGAGGAGAGTCGATTCGAAGAAGCCCCTAATCTACTCTTCGTTTCGACTGGATCGTCAGCCGCAAGCCGACATCCGCTCCCGTAACCCGTCGTCAATTCCCCTCGTCAGTCTACAATTTGACCGGTACCGTCCGCCGAGTCTCCGAAAGTCGCCATGAATCTAAGGATCAACTCCCTTGCCTTACCCTATTCCTGCTGAATGCAGATGCCCGCCAGAAGAGCGGAAGTATTGCGCCCGTGCTGCGCCGTTTCGGGAAGGACAAGAAGCAAATTCGGAAAATGAAGACGACTCAGAAGCAAGAGTGAACTGCTAACCAGAAGAAGAAGCAGAAGGACGAGACTACGACGATGTGGGTTAATTAGTAATATTGTTAACACCGTTCAGTTGATTATCTATGAAGTCGTTGTGTGGGAAAATATTTTATTGGGACAAGACTTTTTCCGTAAAAACTATAAAAAGGGGAATAGATAACTTTATTTGTTGTATTGCTTGTGATTTATGATCATTATTATTGCACTACTTCGTTGTTATGCTTGTAATTATGCAAGTAGGGGCACTTGCATGTGCGATTTGGGGGACGTTATGGGTAAGAGAGCGCTAGGCTCTCTTTTCCCTTTATTATCGTAGTGCCGGATCTATCGAGTGCCTATTTCACTCTCACGCTTGGTCAGTCTTTCCTATCCCATGTAGGATCCTCTCGTGAAATAAAGTCGTCTCTCCCCAAGTCGACGTTTTCCCCACAACAGATGCTTGTGAACGGTATGGGCAAACCGTTACACAACGTAATGTAATAATGATGGCTACTAACCGGTTCTGGGACGAGCCTCACTGGACTGAGGTGGGATGAGCAGACGACCGGAGATCCTCCTTTGCCTAGTTGCTGAACGAGGGAGTTGGAGAGGGCATGACGATCGGATGAGGAGAGGGAGAGGCGGGCCAGCTGGTCTTCTCTCTTCCAGTCGGTACGGGAAATGTAGACGGGGGATACGGTCATTGATTGAAACAAGACACATCTGCGAGGCTGGGACATGGTGATAACGGTCAATGACTGAACATCCTTTATCATATACAAGAATACAATAGCGCTCTTCGTGATGTATTTACAATCAGAAAAGAGGTGGAGCTCGTTTGATACAGATATTCAAAGAAAAGACTTCGCTGCACCGATGCAGGGGCGAGGTCAACAACTATCAGGGCTCCCCCACTGGCAAGCTGTCAGCAGCGGCTGTAGTGTATTGGCAAGGTCGTGATAGTAGCGGCCTGCACCCGTCAGTTCAATCCCTCCCGAGGACAATTTTGCGGCAGCTTCTCCCAGATCACACTTGTCAACCGGGGAAGCTACCGTACTGTTTCCCATCCACCCCTCGGAGCTTCGGGAGAGCATCCCCCATTCAAACGGAAAGTTGTCTTGAAAGTTGTCTCCCTTTAAGATAAGTTAAGGTATCCAAACCAGCACCTTAAGGCAGCTTAGGGTACAGTAAATGCTGCTGACCAACCTCCCCTAAATATCACATCGACTGTATATAATTTCAGAAAATTCTGCCGCTGATTCCGGGAAAGCGTTCAATCCCTCGAAACTGTTTCTCAGGTAGGGATAGCAAAGAACAAGGTTCAGATTCACAAAGTTAATATATTAAGTTGCTCCAATGTGTTGCAAATCACCCACTTATCAAATCCTCTTATTGTCAGAACACGTCAAAGGCTATTGCGGAAACGGCATCAAGGACGAAAAGGAACAGTGTGACTGTGGACTGGATGCCGAGGTTTGCAAAGTTTTGAGCAACTTATGTAAAACAGTAAAGCTCATTAATTAGTTAAATTAATACATTCAATTAATAATTCAATTAATTATATTAAAGTTAGCAAACTGATTCCAGTCTTATTTATTCCATACTTCGTCTCCTCACAACGTGTCTAAATACCCCTATCGCTTTTGCACAATTCTCTGACAATGAGATTTTTAATTGTCTAATTACCGCATTTATAATGGAACGAACTTGCAGATGTGCGAAACGTTCGGCGATAAGTGCTGCAATCCGGGCAATGCGAAAGTCGACGGTTGCAAGAGGAAGGTTCGTCGAGATAAATACACGTGCTGGGCTTGAAAGCCCAGCACATGTATTTATCGTCTCATTCTCTTCATACTGTCATGTCATGTTCAATCTATGGGTCTGAAAATTGCACTAAAGTTATTGGAGACGCATTACATTAAAGGTAACATAAAGTGTCAGATTGGAGGGAAGATTTCGCGCGCGAAAGTTTGAAAATGGTGACTCCCGAAGAGAGAACCAGAAGTCCAATAGAAATTTTGCACCGAACAGGGAGGGGAGGTGAGAGGGCGAGATCAAAGGAAGCACTGCCAGTGGGAAGGAACCCCTTCCTCTCGCCCTCAGGAGGGAGGCTCAACTCGAGCCTGTTTACGTCGTTTCGCCTTGTTCTTTGTAGTGTTCGTAGTTTTCCTGTCATCGTTTCTTTCACTTTTCGTATGTTTTATCATTAGTTAGCATCTCAGGTTCGATGGACAACAACACGATCAGTCCGCGTGAACGTCACGACAAAGGGTAACAATTTCAATCTTCCGTTTACGCTCTGTGTTGATAACGATTGCACTCAGGTTCATCTCCATCTTCTTCACCTCCCCCTCGCTTCGAGGTGATCGCACGCGTTCCCCTTTCGTTCGTGTCCCCGAGGTCCCTCCATCTACACTCAGCGAAATTTCACCACCATACAGCACCTAGCGAATCATTCACCACACAAATTTCACCAGCCCGCTGGTGAATTGTGCGCCATTCACCAGCGGGCTGGTGAAATTTATGTGGTGAATGATTCACTAGGTGCTGTATGGTGGTGAAATTTCGCTGAGTGTACTTTTGTCATTCGTCGAGTTCGCCTTCCATGTCCCCCGTCCCTCATTTGCCAGGTGTCAATTTGTTCTTGCTTTACCTTATTTGATTCGTTTTCAATTATATTCCTATCTTTTATTATGCTCTAGAGCGTAGCACATACATTATTCCTAGTGAACTTTTCTTTGGACTTTTCTGGTGCAGATATGTTTCAGATTTTTACTTGAAACGTATCTCCACCAGGTTAGAAAAATCTCTGTTCCCATTCAATCCTATATGAATTGATTATGTATAGAGCTTCCAGCATTCAATTTATTCCAATCCATTACATAATTTGAAGTGATAAAAATATTGCACGTGCAATCGTTGTGTGCCATGTCGCAGGAATGATGAAAATATGAATTATAGGCTTTTTTTGTGGGAACGAAGATGGCGTCAGAGAGGCCGATACTTTCACCTGAATTTCATTTGAATATCTTCGCATCTCCTTTTCACTTTATACCTTTCCATTCGCCGTCCCGTCTCATCCTGTTGCAGTCCTCCGTGAATGAGTGGAGATATTGGTGGCAAGGCCGTATAATGGAAGAGATGCGAAGGTGAAGAGATGCCGAAGCTTTGAAGAAGCTTATCTAAAATTGTGCAAATGTGTTTCATTTTTACCTTTCCTGTCGTTGTCGCGTTGCGGCTGTGTGATTTCTTTCTTTTTTTTGCGAGAATCACGACTCTGAAATGTAGAATGATATAAGAAAACAAGAAGCGATATGATGAAGTGAAGAATAGCGAAAGCATAAGCGAAAAACATGAAATACATGAGAGACGAAGCGGAAATTACTAGGGAGAAAGGAAGGAGTAGTGATCTCCTTCTCCTCTCCTCTCCCCGGGTCAATAGCGACCCGATTCCCATCTACCGTGCGCATGAATGGGTCAAATAGATGATCTCAAACCCTTCTTTCCGGGATTCCGAGAAAAGCAAGTAAAATTAAAAGGTCATATTTGTTTTATGGAAGTTTCTCATCCA
>LS853346.1:5279-20899 GCA_900490955.1 Micoletzkya japonica
CCATAAGACCTTACCTTAAGACCTAAAGACCTTACCTTAAGACCTTAAGACCTTACCTTAAGACCTTAAGACCGTACATTAAGACCTTAAGACCTTACCTTAAGACCTTAAGACCTTACCTTAAGATCTTAAGACTTTACCTTGAGACCTTAAGACCTTACGTTAAGACCTTAAACCTTAAGACCTTACCTTAAGACCTTAAGTTAAGACCTTAAGACCTTAAAGCCGTACCTTAAGACCTTAAGACCTTAAAACCTTACCTTAAGACCTTATCTTAAGACCTTAAGACCTTCCCTGTCTTAAACCTGTCTTAAGGTAAGGTCTTAAGGTCTTAAGGTCTTAATGTACGGTCTTAAGGTCTTAAGGTAAGTTCTTACTTAAGGTCTTAGGGTACGGTCTTAAGATCTTAAGGTAAGGTCTTTAGTTCTTAAGGTAAGGTCTTTAGGTCTTAAGGTAAGGTCTTTAGGCCCTAAGGTAAGGTCTTTAGGTCTTATGGTATCGTTTCATACTATATGTAAAAATACCCGTAGAATCCGATTTCGAGCATTTCAGGAAGGGCCCGAATCGTTAAATAGCCTAGTGTGTTATAGTCGAAATCCGCCCGCTCCGATTTCGTAAACTTGAACTCTCAGCCCGATACAGTGAGTGATATAGTCATGGAATACACATATGTAGAAACTGCAGTTTATAGAGAACTTTCTGCGCTTTCGAAATAACTTTTGATTTTGGAAAAATATTGAGCTTAAGCAGAGTTATGCTCTGCGATGTGAGAGTGACCGATGGATAGAGAATTGGTTGTAGGCGACCGCGAATTGCAAAAAAACAGCCGAACTAAAAATGCATGATCTCTTCACCCTATATGTAAAATGACCCGTAGAATTCGATTTTGGGCATTCCAAGTTGGGCCCGAATCGCTATAGTTGACTTTTTGAGTGTTTTAGACAAAATTCGATATCTCTTATTTTCGTTAATAGCGTTAATACAGCATATGCATACTCTATACACTGCTAAATCTAAAAACAGGGTTTTGTAGAGAATTTTCGTGGCTTTCTAATGTTTTTTGTTGTGTGAAAATATTAGTTTTGAAAGAAGTTATGAGCAAAAAAACAAAATAGGTAATTTCGAAAATGAGGCGGCTGGCGGCGGCTCTAACGCTTCAGATACATTTTTAGCGACCTGAAACCAAGTTCATCGTTTTAATCATGAGAAAATGATCCTAGAATCTTATTTCCATGGCATTTAAAAATGATGAACTTTGCATGCGATGTTGACTCTCTCAGATAGTGCGCCATACGTTCCTCTCTAACGAGTCCGATCACTTAATCCCTTCCCTTGAAGGTGTTCCGTAAGGCCCTCGAACAAGTGCCGACTTCCGTTAGATTGTGGAAGGCTGCGATCGAATTGGAAGAACCGGAAGATGCGAGGGTTCTGTTGACTAGGGCTGTGGAGTGTTGCAGGTGAGGGGAGGGAGAGGAAAGGGAAGGGGTACGGTAGGATAATGGGATAGCTGTGATCTACTGTTGTTTACCGGCTAGGGTTACTGCTTAAAGGGACATGGAAGTGATTTTCAAGTGAAGCTTACACGAAAGATCTTGTCGAAATGAGTATAAAAATAAAAGGACAAACTGTAAAAATTAATAGTATTCGAGAAATGATTTTTCTTAAATTTCGCCCAACGACGACGCTGCTGTGTTTAGCAGACAGGGGCCCAGCCAACGGAATCATTATACTAAACGCCCGACCCGCTGAGCGAAAAAATAATTTTTTTAATAATTATTTTTGTTTCTTATTATAAGTAAAATAAGAAATTTCATTATAATTTGGTTTTTTTGTTATCGCTTCTCAGTCCCTTTAATAGAGCTTTTAGTGCAACAAGCAGCGGATGGCGAAAATATAACCATACATCAAAATAACGCTATCGATAGCTTACAAGAGCATAATGAAAACGATGGTCAAAGTTAGAAATGCTAAAATTTATTTTCCATTTATAGGTTCGAGTGAAATGGACCCGAAAAATGAAAACCTTCGTATCGCTAATCACATCTATCTATCCTTCACTCCTCCACACAGTGCTCCTTCCCCTTCCTTAGCTTTCTCTTCTCCCTCCGAATTCCTCTTCATCCTCTTTGCTCCCTACTTCTCCCTGCTACAATATAACAAGCTGCTACAAAAATTATTGCAATACGCCAAGGAATATTTTGGAAATATTTTTGGGGATCTTCAAGTGCTGGCACCATCCGTCAATTTTTTGAATGCTAGATAAGAAAACAGGTTCTATAAATTGAAACTAAGCTTGTGGATATTCGTGCAGAGCTTGTTCAGAGTTTTCGAACAAAAAAAGTTTATGAAAATACGTTCAAAATTGACCGAGAAATCTATCGAAATTGCAGAGAGAATCGAAAGCAGAAAAGAAAAGAAACCGAGTATCTCATTTTGCTGGTTTTTGTTCTCGAAGTTGTCTAATCGTAAGGAATATTCCACCCCATGCAAATCACTGGTGCATATCAATCACAAGCACAAATGAAAGTGGAGAAAAAGAAGGACAGAGTGCAAAAAGAATGAAGAGAAACAGACGACTCAACCGCCCGCGAGAGGAGTAGAAGAAGGAATGAGGGGGAGGGAAGGGGGGGGGCACGGGGGAATGAAGGGGAGTAGAGGATGCGAATCGTGTACTTTTGATGCTTACGTTTCACGCACCAAAAACAACGAACCATATCGTCGAAAAGTGCGCGATTCGTATCCTTCTAAAGGGGAGGTTCAAGAGAATGATTTACATAACCCAGATTGTGTGTCGTGTGGCGTTGTGGTAAGCCTTTATCACTCCGAACCCCCGGGTTCGACTCCGCCTGTCGCCCCGTCTGCCGCTGCCATCGGAGCAGAGCTTTTAGCTCGGCGACTGCGACTAAATACCACCCCGGTCTGACGATACTGGAAAAGAGATCCTCTAGAACTCCGGTGATAGTCTGCGATATGCAAAACCCGCTGTCTTGAGCTCTTCTTGAGTTCTGGTGACATGCAAACCCTATAGAAAACAGACCCTCTATGCCCGGGGAGCGAGTCGACAATACAACCATTAGTTGAGTCGACAATACAACCATCAGTTGGCGGACTGCCCGTTCGTATGTCTCGCGAGCCAGCAGTTTTGATTTTTTCAATTTCCCATATTGAATAGTACAAGTTTCTAGGTCAGTTTTTCACGTATATTTCGAAAATCGGCATGGCGAAACCCGAACGAAGTTAGCTCGAAATATATAGTCGTGAATTTTTTTCGTCCAACACTTTTTCAGCATGCTCTAAGCTATCGATAACATTATTTTGAGGTATGAAAATACAACCATATAAAGATCATATATGGTTGTCTTTTCGCCATCCGCGGTTAGTGCCTGGTTGGTACACGCAGCCATGGAGTGTCTGTTAGCTATGCACTCAACACTAACGTATGCTGTTTCAGTACGAGTACTGAACTGTGGTTGGCTCTTGCGAGATTGGAAAGTTACGAGAATGCTAGAAAGGTTAGTGCTCGGACTTCTTGCATGATATTCTGAGAATTATTGTAACCTTTTACCTTTACACATTAATGAGTACATTATATTATACAGGTTCTGAACAAGGCTCGAGAACACATTCCGACTGATAGACACATTTGGTTGAGTGCTGCCAAATTGGAAGAGACGAGAGGGCAGTCGGAGATGGTCGAGAAGATTGTCGAGAGGGTACGGTAGGGGGGGGGGGTGGATGGGTACGGTAGAAGAGAGGGAGAGTGGTACTGTAGGGGAGAAGATACTTGTAGAAAAAGGCACGAGAAGGAGAGTAGACTAGTTAAGAGAGTACAAGGAAGGGTTACCGTAATAGTAGAATAATACGGTGGTTATTGCAGGCGATGACGTCATTGAAAGCGAATATGGTGGAGATGAACAGAGACCACTGGCTGAAGGATGCTGTCGATGCAGAACAAGCGGGATGCAAACTGACTGCACAGGCCATCATGTATGTCATTGTCATTGTCACTGAGTGACAAATCAATCCTTCGTTCAGATCGTGCGTTCTCGGCTTCAACGTTGAAGAAGAGGACAAGAAGGCGACGTGGATGGAGGATGCGGAGAGTTTCGAGAGACAGGTGGGGATTGTCGCTGGATTGACAATTGTCACTAGCCTCGCTGTCAGTATGTCATTCACGGTGTTTCATTGCAGGGAGCGGTGGCGTGTGCTCGTGCGGTGTATGCAGTGATGTTGAGGGAGATGTCCAAGAAGAAGAGTGTGTGGCTGGCTGCGGCTCACTTTGAGAAGAGTCACGGAACACCGTATGATTGGCTTTCTTCTATTCTTATCTTTACGTTTTTGATCGCTCTATGAGTTTTCGAGATTTGAAAGCTGTACCGTTATCGGGTCTTGTCCAATCCATCTCCATCACTACCGTAATCCTACCGTAACCCTCCCTCTTGCAGCGAAGACTACAATGCCCTTCTCGAGAAGGCTACTGCTGCTGCTCCCCATGCAGAGACTCTGTGGTTGATGAGAGCGAAGAGCACTTGGTTGGGAGGAGATGTGGAGGGGGCGAGAGAGATTCTGGCTAAGGTGAGGGGGAGGGGGATACGGTAGTTAGAAGAGGGAAGGGGGATTCGGTAGTTAGAGGGGGAGGATTTGAATGGTTTGGTGATTGCATTGATTGGAGGGACCCTAAAAGGGATAGTTAAGGCCTTCGAACACAACCCGAACAGTGAAGAGATTTGGATGGCAGCCGTGAAGTTGGAATCGGAGAATGGACACTTCCCTCGTATGTTTATTTGCCTATTATTCACCCATTCTCCTATTTGATTGTTACTAGGTGTTTTACTACTTCTTTCGACCATGGACTCTGTTGCTACTGTAGTCATGCCTATCCAGCCTACCGTATCCTCCCCCCTCTCAATCTCTTCCCTTCAGGAGCTCGTCGTCTCCTTGAACGTGCCCGAAAGAACGCTCCATCGTCTCGAATCTGGATGAAATCAGCACGACTCGAATGGTGTTTAGGGGAATTGGAAGCAGCGAAGAAGCTGCTCAATGAAGGCATCGAATTGTGAGTTTGTGTGCATGATATTGATGGTACCATGGATGGCTTTTTTCAATGCTTTTTTCCCAGTCTCCTATTCGCAGGTATTGGATAGGGAAAGGCTTACTTGCAGGTATCCCGATGCTCCCAAACTTCACATGATGCTCGGACAGATTCTTGAACAACAAAAGGCGTATGACGAAGCGAGAAATGCGTTCACGAATGGAATTAAGAAGTAGGAGTGGAAGATATACCGAATTATTATATTAAGAAATAGAAAGATAGATTATGTTATAAGGGATTCATGCTATAGTATATGGGATAGGCGGAGCGTGATAGGGTTGATGGCGATTACTGCAGGTGCCCTCACTCGATTCCTCTATGGATTCTACTTAGTAGACTCGAAGAAACCCTCAAGAGACCCATTAAGGTAAAATTGTAGTTTTGTTATTGCCTTGATAATTTGCTAGTTATTACACTCTAATTCAGGCCCGTTCCGATCTGGAGAAGGCTCGTCTCAAGAATCCCAAATGCGACCTTCTTTGGCTGGAATCGGCACGACTCGAGAAACGAGCAGGTTACTGTATCTCAGGGTTACGGTGACTGATCTTTGTAGGATCGAAGGAGTTGGCAGCGGAGAGAATGGCAAGGGCACTACAAGAGTGCGACTCCAGTGGTTTGTGGATATTCTATGCTATTAATTATTCTTTATTCTTATACACTGCGGAAGTGAGAGCTCTTGCTATTGGCGAAAAAATATTTACCAATCTCTTTTTTCGCCAATTTCGCCATCAGCCTACATGATGGAAAAAATGGAAATTGGAAAATTTCCAACAAAGGCTGTTTTCACCCAGTATGTTGTGTTTATCACGATCATTATTGATCAAAGCCAGTAATATTTTGTAGATTGTGCCTAGTGCATATGATTTCTTTGCAGGAATTCTGTGGGCGGAGGCCATTTGGCTGGAGGATCGACACGGTAGAAGAGCGAAGTCGATTGATGCGTTGAAGAAGTTAGTTGATTGGGGGGAGGGGGAGGGGAAGAGTACTGTGGGAGAGATCAGCGGGTTCTCTGCAAGTTGAAGAAGATGAAACAAAGAATGGGAAGAGAAGCATACCCTTTGTAGATGTGAACACGATCCCCACGTTCTCCTTGCAACTGCACGACTGTTGTGGAGTGAGAGGAAGGTCAAGAAGGTTCGGTGTTTAGATACTTCATTTTCATTTTAGCAGCATCTAAAAATAATCAATACTATTATATAATTCGCTAAGCGTCCGTCTGTCCGTTATCATGACCAAAGAACTCCCAAATACGCGTTCCCCAAATTTGCAAAACCTCCTGCAGCTGGCGGGATTCGAGCCCACAACATCCCGACTTGCAGTCAGTACGCTTCCCGAGTGAGCCAAACTGATTTGCTGATGTGCGGGGTTGATACATAAAGGAAGCTGACGCTGCGCGGCCTACTAGCGCCTGCTTTTTTGCGCAATTCAAGCGTTTTCTGAATTGATAAACGTATGACAAAAGAATTAGTCATTGCTTTGAGAGGTGTTTTATGTTCTAACGAGGGTCTAGAATTATCATAAAACAGAGAGTTTAGATTCAGAGAAAGTGTTGGAACCACTTCCTAATAATAAGACTGAAAACTGTGCAGCGCAACAACATAACTCAGCATAGTAGGGAATGGTTAAAAGTGATGTAGATAAAGGTTTCGATAGAACTAATGGCTGTAGCTCCAGAGTGCTGTAAACATGAAGAGTACGGCTTGAATTGATAAACGTAGGTCATCAAAAGTATTAGGCATTGCTCAGAGAGAATTACCCAAACTTTTCGAATTTTTGGACAGCATGAGGAGAACAAAAATCTTATTCTAGGCTAATTACCCTGGCTTATTTACCGATTGTGAGGTATTTACACCTGACTGGCTGGGGTAAACTTCAAACTACACCAGGCTTTGACAATTTCACACAGTGCAATGCATGTAGATGGTTTCAAGATGTTTTGTAATAGTTCTTTTGGCTAAACTAGAACAGTGTAACGTAGATTAACTAAAACGGAAAGTTAAAAATTGCGGTGAAGGTAAAGGGTTCGATAACAATAAAAAGAATAGGTATGCGAGAAAAAAGAATAGGGAAGTCTTCGGGAATGTGAGGAAAGGAAGCTATTAATGCTGTAGGAATGGATTTTAGAACATTTTAAAATGTATTATGATATATTGTTAGGTAATGGTTATGGGTAAGAAAGGGAGAAGCTTATGGAAAGTTTCATGATTTGGTGGGAGAGGTTGTGACAAGGTCAGCGCGTGAAGGTACATCAAGAAGCTGTTTGAAAAGCTTGGAATGGAAATCAAGCTGCACTTTTATACTAGGTTAAAGATATGGAATTCATTTGAAACTGTATCACTCTAGAACCCAGAGCTTACAGATGCGTTTAGGGTACGCCAGTCGGGCGAAGCGGCGCGTAGCCGGGCTGGTTAGTAGTAATAATTTTGCAAGAGATCTTCTACCTAAGAGGATGATTGAAATGACTTTTATTTATGATATTATTACACGTATTTCAGGCTCGGGAGTGGTTCGAACGCGCCATAAAAGTGGACTCGGACCTGGGAGATACATTCGGTCATTGGCTCAAGTTTGAGGAGTGTCACGGAACACAGGTAGGGAGGGTACGATAGATTACGGTATGAGAGGGAGTATCGAGAACTGAAGATGGGAAGGGTGGGGTAGGTTACGGTAGGGGATTAGAAGAAGGGAGATTGTTGCAGGAGGAACAGGACAAAGTAGTGGCACGGTGTAACAAGTACGAACCGAGACATGGAGAATTGTGGACCAAGTACGTTTCCGATCCTTTTATCTATTTACTTGATCTGTTCACGATCCGATTCTCCTTACACGTGATAGTTCTATATAGGTGCTACGTGAAACATACTCCAAGATCGCATTTGCAGGTTCTCAAAAGACGTTTCGAATTGGCGTAAAACGACAGAGGAACTACTGCGAATGGTGGCAGCCGACGTCCAGATTCCCACTTGATTTATACATTCTTCCCCTCTCTTTCTTCCTTTTCTTTCCTACTCTTATAGTCACGTTTACAGTATAGTTCTCCTGTTTTGTTGACTGACGGTTGTAATGAAAGTGAATATTTATTATACATCTATCAATGGACAATCCAACAATGAAGACACAAAACGATGAGAAAAAAAGAGAAGATGGAAAGAATGAATGAGAAGAGAATTACGCGCAAATGAAAGAAGTGTGGGAATATCGGCTTATTGTAAGAAGAACGGAACTGGCTATGGCTTAGGCAGAAAGATCAAAGATCAACGACATGAGTGGCACTTGGAGAGAGGTTAGGTGGCACTGAACAGACTGGCAAAGGGAAAAGGGTCATGGACTAGAGGGGGAGATCCCGATTAGGATTATTATTGATTAGTTTAATGGACTATTCCCCTAGAATGGACACCCTCATAAATAGGGAACAGTATGCATACACTCTAGTCACTTGATCCTACTAGAGTGTAGTCTAGGTATATACAGTAGTCAGCATTTCATAGCTATAACTCATCGATCGGAATAAACCCCGTCAGAAGATGAGATGAGGGACATCAATCAGAGTGATTGAATACGGAACATACGGGAGAATAATGTCGAAATAACTCCTTCAAATATGTTTCACCCTAGCTATATAAATAGCATATTTGCAATGGGGTTCGACAAGAAAACACCGGGAGAAGAAGCTATTGCGGGAGAATGAATGGGAAGAGCACAGAGAACACAGATTGAGAAGGGACCGAGTAGAAACAACTAGGGAAGGGAGGCCTTAGCCTTAGCAAGAGACCTTAAGAGGACCTTAGAACGATCCTTAGCAAGGACTAGTTGTCCTTCTTCATAAAGGCTCCAAACATCTCCACTGGGACCGGGAAGACGATAGTGGAGTTGTGTTCAGCACTGAATTGCAAAGGTCGGGTAAGGTCTCGACGTCTTATGAGCAAGATATTCTCAATGTAGCAGAATAAGTATCTACGCAAAGATAAGTAACGTACGCGATGGAGTTGAGTGCTTGTAGATGTCTCAATTGGAGGGCCACGGGGTTCGCTTGAATGACATCTGCTGCCTCTTTCAAGGCTCGCGAGGCCTGAAGGGAGTGGTTCGGGAGGAATTTGAACATTTTAATAATCAACTGTGCTAAACTACACTGCCCTGACAACAGTCTAGTGTGATCTTTGACCAACCATCTGACCTTCTGTTCTCCCTCGGCAGCGACGACCTTCGCCCTTGCCTCCCTTGCAGCCTCTGCTTCAGCTGCCATGGCTCTGGTCAGTTGTTGGGGCAAACGGATGTCCTTCACTTCCACTCGTTCCACCTCAAATTATTAGGTTAGACAAGACCTTCCAGATCAAGTTGTATCTCAAGCTATCTGTATACAAGACTCTTTGCCTATATGAGTGAATGATACTTATCAGATATCTATGCTGGTTAGTAGCATTTGATAACATTAGTAAAATGAGTAATTGTAAGCATGTTATAGATGCGTGTAATAGAATGAATGAAGTAAGGTAGTCTCGCCTTCACTCCCCAGTGCTCGGTTCCCTCATCGAGAATAGTCTCACATAACTGAGCAATCGCTTCTCTCTCCGTGAGCATCTCTGTCAGCGTTTTCATGCCTGAATATATTGAGATGAGAGGGGAAGGAATGGGGGGAAAGGAATGGAATGGAATGGAATGAGGACGGGAAAAGAGTAATCGATGCATCCACGAGTAACTACGTATGCGAATACTGTTTCATTTTTTTCAGTTTACGTAGATTTGTCGTGGAAATCTTGATTTTCAAGACTTGAAAGACTTGAATCATACCGAGAGCGTTTCTGAGCGTAGTCTGAGCCAACAACTTGGTTGAGTAGATGGCATCATCTACGTTGTTCACTGATGCAATCGGATCTGAATGACGAAATGCATCACAACCAGAAATAAATGAAGCAATGTAATGTTGTAGATAAATATTGAGGAAATAAGACGTTCCGTCAGTCTTCTCGTTCATATTTTCGATAATAGAGCAAAGTGGTATGAAGGGAGTACAGACAAATTAGTAATGAGATTACTGACGGAACATTTTCGTCAAATAATACCAGATGTCCTGAAGTAGACGACGGCATCTACAGAGACTGTGACGGAGTCCTTCGAGAGAATCTCCTGGGGAGGAACTGCGTATGACACCACTCTGAAATTAGTGGATGCTTAAGGTATTATTAATTTGCCAATCTTTATATACACTGTCCTAGAACCCATTGCAATCCCTGAATGCCGGCCAGTCCCCCAGGTATCCCTACATTCCTTCTCCATTACTTCTCTACTTTCCCTCCCCTTTTCCTCGTCACTTTTGCCCACTTCACGGTCATCTATCTATCCATTCACAAGAGTCTTTACGATGAATTCGAAATGAGAAAGGAGAGAGACATCGAACTTGAGTAAAGGGAAGGGGAAGAGTGAAGGACTACGGGTTTGATGGACGGGGGTATGAAGGGGAATAGGGAGATGGGGGAATATTGAGGGCAAGGTGGGAAAGGGGGAACGAGAGTCACTGTGAAGGCATACATTTTGATAAAGAAGACATGGAAATAGCCTATGAAGAAGAGCAGTGGAAACCGGGCTATTTGAGTGGTCTAAAGTTGAAATGTTTGTGTTTAGCCTCGTTGAGTAGGGGGAGTAGTGCACTCGGATTGTGGTCCGCTTCTCCCTTTCAGCCACTCGTTGCTTGGGAGAATAGAAGGGAAGTCGAAAGAATGGAGAGGGAATGGGCGAGAAATTGGGAATAGAAGAGAAGAATGGAGGGGATGAGAGTAGGGATAGGGCATGGAGTTATTTAGGGGAGGGGTTACTGGGTAGACGGGGGGAGTAGAAGAGATAGGGGGTAGGAGGGGACGACGCGACTATTGTCTGCTTATTCTATGTCTTATTGAGACAATCCCCTCGACGCCCCCTCACGATATTCGACTAGACAGCGAGCAATCTCTCTTTTGATTATTTATTTAAAGGGATTATTTAAATGCCACGGAATATCTCATCTGTCGAAATAAATAATAAGACTACGAAAGACAGAAAGAAACGTATAAGACTGCTTCATAAAATTCGAAGGTTATCTCACCGAAGATCGATCTTCCTGTAGGTGTCGATACAGGGAATAATGAATATCATTCCCGGTCCCCGCGCCCCTCCGAATATCAACCGTCCAATGCGGAAGATGACCACCCTCTCGTATTCCTTGATTACCTACAAACAACCCGTGAGAGTTACGCTTCACGCAGAGCAATTAGGTGTCCGTCTCGATCCTCTGAATACTTTTTGCCTTCTCGCATTCGAGAGGGTCTCATTCGTCTCTGTCAAGGGTCGATTCCAGATGTGAGAATGGAGAGAAGGGAAGGGAAGGGAAGGGTCTTACCTTGAGACAGACACACATGGAGAAGGGGAATGTCAGGATGATGAGGATCCATGACAGCACCTGAGACGAGAGACATATTACTGTATCACTCGACGGATGAAAAAACGAACAGGAAATGGTGGCTTCTCCTCTTTTATAATGAGAGCTAAACATATCTCTCTTGCTACAGTCCACCTCTTCCCTCCGCATTCCCTCCACAATGTTCTAAATGTTAAGCGAACGAGCCAAAATGCTTAGGATACGGTATTTTCCGTGCGAGAGTTCCTACCGAAATCAGGACTATTTTTCGTCGTCTCGTTCGCTTAACATTTTCACTGTCGTCAGAACACTGTGCCTCTCCATTCCCTCTTCCGCCCTTCCTCTCTCCTTCTTTCGTACTCAGCTAGTCCTAACTTCTATGCTCCTCTCTACTACGCCACTACCGCTACTGATGGCCTCTTCACATTCATCGACTTGGACTATTCGAGGAATCTTCATTTCAGTGATTCAAAGCGGGTATGTAATTTTAAATATTTAGTAAGTCTCTATATAAAGCCCTTTCTGAAATACTTGAAAAAAGGATTTACCTGTAGTGCGTATCCAAAGATAAGTCCTATTGTCTCGTAGTCGGGAGGAACGTCTTGCTGTAGAGAAAAGGATTGAATGAGGGGGAGGGGATGGGAGGGGGGCCTTATAAGGGAGAAAAAGGAGAAGAAGGTGGTGAGTAGCCAAGAATGCACTGAACAAAAGACGCGGTTTAGTCGTTCGACTAAGGCTGAGTCAACTTAGTGAGTGCATACTGCAAGTGATGGGCACAGCATTCCGCGCGGTGAAGAATGTGTCTAATAGCGAAATGACCACTATTTTTTAATTTTCTCAAGAGTAGCTAAACCAATCAACACCAAATTTTCAGAACTTGTTGAATTCATAGTGACGAGCTTAATTTTTAATAAGTTTCTTTTAAATTCATAATTTTTCGTTTACTGGTTCGCCTACAGCATCGGATCATATGAGCGAAAACCGCTATTCGCTATTGTGACGCTTGGAATGCTGTGTGGGGAACCGTGAATTCAGAGGGGAGTAGAGGGTGGAATCAAGGTTATCGGTGGAACGAATTAATTCATGTCGGAGATGGCAGAATGGGAGGAAAAGGTGTATGAAAAGTTGACAGGTCATTCGATATCCGTATTTTCCCTCCTATTTAGCCATTCTTAATATGGGAGGATAGTGAGAGGAGTGAGGGGACTTGGGAGGGAGTCGTGCACGCACTTTGTCTACCTGATTCGACGACGGAGTCACCCATTGGGGCTCCGATCGAGGCTCCTTCCCTGACATGGAACCCGTCGTGCGAACTGAAGAGAGAGGGTTACGAGGGAGGGAAGGGGAGGGGGAGAGAGATACGAGGGAATGAGGAGGGAGAGGGGCTTGAGAGAGTCGGATACGAGTAAGGACAGAGAAGTGGAGAAGAGGACACGACAGAGCAAATGAGAGGAAGAGATGAGTGAGGGGAAAGAGAAGGGGAGGAGGATAGCCATATAGGGGGACTAGTAGACCCTCCATGGACTCTTCATTCGAGTGTTATGCTTCTCTCTCTTTGGTAGAAATGGGCCATCTCATCGATGGAATGAACAGCATAAGACTCGACTTCTCTCTTTTTGCCAGAGAGAAGGACCCCATTCCCTTTGTTAGAATAAGACCCAATGCATTACTCTCAGAGCGCCCTTCCCTATCTTCTATGCCTATGCACTATTCTCTCCCTTCTCCCCCTATCCCCCTATTCTCTTCACTATCCTCTTCTCTCCATTCCCTTTCCCCCCTTTTCCACAGCCCCTCTCTTGTCATTTCAAACGACTAAATCTAATAGAAGAACTCGACGGAGTTTGCACGAAGAAATGCAAGAGAAGAGGACCTTTCGAGGGGAATACAATGAGTGAGGGAGAGAGGGGGGCGAGGGAAGAATAAAAAGAGGAAGGGAAGGGTATTATCATTATCAGAGAATAGAAACAGTCCATAGATAATGTAAGCGCATGACTCATCATTGAGATAGAAATTACTGTGCAAGGCTTTGCAAAATTACTACAAAAATTCTAAACTTTTTCGTACAAAAATAATGAGATCTCAGCTTGCTATTCTCAACAACGCAATATTTGAAACATGCGAGATAATAATAAAGGCATTCCCTTTAACGAGGCCTCCAACCAATG
The DNA here is from genome assembly GCA_900490955.1 of Micoletzkya japonica. Classification (NCBI taxonomy): domain Eukaryota; kingdom Metazoa; phylum Nematoda; class Chromadorea; order Rhabditida; family Diplogasteridae; genus Micoletzkya; species Micoletzkya japonica. The sequence continues at coordinate 18,925 of LS853346.1, forward strand.
ATTTTCTCAAGCTCTTGTACACTTTTCCCAGGAGTGCGAAAGAGGCAAATACTTATTACTGTAGGCTGATCAATAACATCCTGTTATTTCACATAAAATTGCTAATCGCTTCCAGACAATAAAGTGAGACAATTTATAGCTCAGGAGAATGACGAAAGAAGTGTGAAGGTATGAATGAAAAGTGGATTGAAAAGGGAAGGGGAGAGAACGAATAATGGAAGGTATAGTAGAGGAAGGAATGCAGAAAGAGGAAAGAATAAGGAGGGAATGGATAGAGAAGGGAAAGAGAGAGAGGGAAAAGGGGAGAAGAGAGAATTGTATGGATGGAATAGGGGATGGAGACAACAAGGAAAGGGGACCGGATATGGGGAACTGTAGGGAAGAAGGAGACAAATGAGGGAGAGGGGAGCGATTGAGTCGGATTGACAGGACTAGGGTACACACTGATGAATACTTCCCAGGTCCATAGGGGTTGGTAGGGGGAAAGAGATTCTTCATAGGAGGAATCGACCGATCGACGTTTGGAAAGGTTCGTTGAAACAGGGGAAAGTAGAGGAGAAGACAAGAGAGGGGAAGGAATAAGTTAGTAGAAGGAGAAGGGAAGAAAGGGAGGCACTCTTCGACGGGGGAAGGGAGGCAAGGGAATTTAAACGAACGAACTAATTATCGAATTGTCAGGGCATATGGAAAGCGAGGGAGAGAGTTTACACTTGTCGTTTTGGAGATAATGAGAGGAAAGCGGGAGAGAGAGAGAGAGGGAGTTACGAGGGAAAGAGGAAAAAGAGAGAGGGAGAGGGTAGAATGAGGAAACCGACTAGCCCTTGACTGCCTGAGGATCAGTTGACATTTTGAAGCACGAAAGAGATGAGAGAAATGGTGAGAGGAGAGATTATACAGGGAAGAATTGAGAAGAAATAATTGAAAGTAATTGGATATTCGAGAGACGAGAGGAAGTAGGAATAATTACGATAATTTAGTTGTAGTGAGAAGTAAGGGCAATCTGAAGAGGAGAGAACACAAGGGGGAGGGGATACGGGTGGAATGGAAAAGAAGCAAGGAGCAGGAGTATACTATCTATAGATAGGGGATATCTCACAGATAGGGGATATCTCACAGATAGGGGATATCTCACAGATAGGGGAGTAAGGGGGAAGAGGGGATAGTGAGGAGAGGCAAAAGAAAGCGGGAATCCATGTGAACATTCGGGAGGTGCCTCCAGCGAGGACTGAGAGGGAAAGAGAGAGAGGAACAATTGATCTTGCGAGAGAGGGAGGGAGGAGGGAGAAAGGAGTAAGGAGCAGAAGAATGAAGGGACGGGAATAAGGGAGACGAAAGAGGTCTCTCAAGGGAAGCGGAGAAGTGTGTTGAGAAGAAGTCAAAAGGGACGGAAGAAGGAGAATAATCGAGTGGGGAAATATAATGCACAGAATATGGGGAATATTGGAAGAGGGAAATATTGAGGGGGATGGGAAGGTTAATGAAGACAATGGAGGAGGGGAGACGGAAGGGCAATCTTTGGAACAGGAGACATTTTGTAGTTTACGTAGATGGATAATTTTATGGGAGCTGCGCACGAATATACCGTCAAGCTAGTAAATTGTGGGCCGTGTTTGAAACACTTGAAACAAGGCCATATCTCGGCTGGGAAAGGTAGTACAGAGTTCTGGTTGGAATTTTTGGAATTCTCAGGACGAGATCTACTTGTGAATCAAGTTTGGTGATGATTAGACAACTCTAACCCGTTAAAACGGCATTTATATATCTTAAATAAATGATATTCTCGCTATCCCTGTTCGAACCTCTACAATGCCACATTTTTACGTTTTAAAGGTCTTTAAACTTGATGAATCATTACCAAACTTGATACACAAATAGATCTCGTCCTGAGGATTCCAAAAATTCCAACCAGAACTCTGTACGACCTTTCCCAGCCGAGATATGGCCTTGTTTCAAGTGTTTCAAACACGGCCCACAA
>LS853346.1:34212-48210 GCA_900490955.1 Micoletzkya japonica
AGGCAGCTAAAACACGGAAAAAAGTAGCTGATTATGATGAAAATACTAAGCAATAATTAATTTGACACAGTTGGACTGATAGCTATATATACTGTAGAAAGCTGACTACCACGAAAATCCCTGAAAACCCTGACGCATTCTTTAACTACGGTAAGTTCACCGCGTGCCGTCTTAGACCCGTCTTAGCGTTTTGCCGTGTAATCCTCACCCACCTGCCACAAGAAGGTGTCTCCCGCTGCGATTGCCACTCCTCTCGATCTATCCTTCGACGAGGGCCAATTCAACTGAAATAATGCACATTTGTGGTTCTTGGTCTGATAGTGTCACAAAGAGTAAACGAGGAGAATCAGTGATGGGACAGTTGTTACTACGAGGTAGAACAGAGTGATAGAGAGTAATACTATGTTTCGGAAAGATGGAATAACCTTATAGGCAGTGCGACTCTTATCGAAGGCATCTGCACAGACATAACCGAAGGCAGCTACGTATGAAGCACGAACAACGGAGACGGGAACCATCGAACGAAACGCTTCCCCCACCTCATTCGCGTAGCCTCAATGCGATATCACTCATCCAACTAAAGTACAGCGTTTAATGTTACCTACACTAAATATAAATATGATATGATAGAACCAAATGACGTAAAGCGGTGATTACCGAGAAGTCGAACGGGGGTGTCCCTGTATACGTCGATGTGTCGTAGTTCCTCCTGAACCTCTTCGTATGCAGAAGGACGTTGTTCAAGAGAGTCACTTGCCATCTGCAAAGCATAGATATTATCCAGTAAGGAAGTATACGCGCACTATAATGGAACCGATCGGCAACTCAAGCGGGAGGTCTCGAATCGCGAACTAAACAATACTTTGTTCCGATAATTCCACTTAATTACGAACTGTAATTGCTCTGTGTCACAGAACTGCATTGTGCCAGAATTATATTTTTGCGCCATTTTTCTTTTCATTTCTTCCTGTTATGATTTAGGAAGTTAGATGGTAGTCACTATATCATACACAGTTAGCTTGATTATCCCTAACGTTTCTAACATTTTTTTTGAGAAACGGGGACGGTGTTTGAATCACTTCATATCCGTTATTCGTATGACGAATCGTAGTAGTCTCGTGAAGGATCTCAACCAGCACTTCGCTTCTTTCAGCTATATCGACGGGTTTGTCTCATGTAGTATGGTGACAGTGTCTCGTCCCTATTCGTTGCGTTTAGTTGAGTATAACTACTAATTTCGCATGCCTCGTTGTGTTCATCCGATAGTTTTCAACTGTTTCCCCTTTGCAGGTACATTCCAACGAAGGCTGATCCGGCAGTAGCAAAGGAAGTATCCTCTTCGGATCTTAGTCAGGTTAGTTGGTTGGTGGGCCTCCTTCATTTCAGTTCTTTTCAAGGAATACTTGCAGTTTGCTCACGTACGTCGGTGGTCCAGTCACGTTCAGCACCTTCTAGCTGAAGCTCCCCAAAGGTATTTCATTTCCAGCTTAGCGCTTTTATCAGATACCATTGGACGGATACCCGAAGAAGGGAAACTTTATGTGCACGGGGTCTGAAACTTAGAATCTTATTCGAAACTGCTTCACATTCGCTTGATCTATTTTCATTTCCTTTCTTACATTTGTATTTTTTTGCATTGGCCTAAGTTAATAGTGAATTTCAGTTTTTCGAGTGAACCGGCCACCGAATTCGGTCGTAAGCTACTCAGGGAATATCCATACTCTGCTCCCAAGTATGATTTTGTTTAATCGTAGGTTTTGTTTCCACTCAACCGCTAGCTAGATAAGTCTCCCTTTCAGAATGACAACTGGTTCTGCTCCTGTCTGTTCGGGAGATTCGGCTGATCTTCCCCAAGTTATCCTCGATAGGCTTGCTCAGGGAAAGGTTAATACTACTTTATTGACATGATTCGTTTCTTACAAATTAGGGGGGTCTATAGTTAAGTTAGCAGGAAGTGTCCTCGCTCGATCTCGCGTCAGAGTTGAATATCGATCATCAGAAGGTGATCGGGGCTGTGAAGAGTCTGCTCACTCACGAAGGCGTATGTCTCCTTCGCCTATTTCCTTATCTAAACATCTTCCGTTTCTCAAAACTATAGTCTTAAAAGAAACTATAGCCTTATAAGGTCGTGGCAACGAAAGACATATCGGAGAAGAGATGGGAACTGACGAAGGAGGGACAGGAATTCGTTAGTGAAGGGTCGGCCGAATGGAGAGTGTACAACACGATTGGCAAGGAGGGCATCCCGCAGGCTCATATCATGGTTTGTTGCTTACTTTTCACATTTATCTAGTTCTTGTTATAGTTTTCCCTCTCAGTTAAAAGAAGAGCAGAATAGTTTCGATGCTGCAGGATGTTTGTTATAAAATGATTTGAAAATAATGCTATTCAAAGCATTCTATTCCAGAAGGAGGGATACGGTAAGGTTGGAGTGAGCAAGGCCCTCGCAAGGGGATGGATCGCTGTCGATAAATCCGGTGGAAACGTTACCGTAATTCGAAAGGTGAGAAGGGAAGGCATACATGGGCTAATGTTACCCAAATATTTTTGCAGGATGCCTAACATAAGTAAAGAAAATCAAAAGCAGCCACCTTAACAACCATTTTACACTAGGATTGTCTGGTGCAGGCACCCATCCTAACGTCCGATTGAACAATCACGCCCATGTATGAGGGAAGGGTAACTGAGGATTGTCTTGAGCAATATTTGAAAACATACATGAGCTGAGTTTATCTGGTTTTGTGCTGTGATCACTTATAATTAGTAAACTGGTTGTGAGCTTGTACTAGTTTTACTTTCGATGTTAGCTAACAGCCAGTATGTATTGTAAAGGTACTGTATTCAGATCGATAATGTGGTGGATGACGTGCAGGAACAACTGAATGCACTGAAGATTGGAGATGAGACAAAGGTTGGTTGACCGAACACTTGCTGTATCATTAGTGATCAAAACTTTTTCAAAGTTAGTCTATTCAGGTAGACGACAAAGCACGAACCGATCTCAAGAAGAGGAAACTTGTCTCCGAAGTGTTAGTCATATTTTATTATCTATGCAATATCGAAAACACAACTTTTATCAATTTAGCTTCAATTCTTTCAGTACGATCAAAGCCCTCATTGTTTCGAAGGGCCCATCCTTCACCACTTCCCTTGAAAAGCCAGAGGCAGATCTCACTCCAGAGATGATCGCTACGTTCGTTTTTCTTTACTTACTCTTTCCATTTCTAATTCATAGTTTCCGTTTGGAAGTACCACAAACGTGTGTAAATACTAATGTGAGTGATAGATTGCAGTGGATCGTGGAAGACGAAGACGTTCAAAAAGTACAACTTCGAGGCCTTGGGAGTTCAGCCCCCGAGTGGGCATCTTCATCCTCTTATGAAGGTAGAGAGAAACCCTTGTTCATAGTATTTTGACGAGATAACTATGAAATTTACACACGATAAAACCAGTGAATATTATCTTTACACAGGTCCGTTGGGAATTCCGTCAGATCTTCTTCCAAATGGGATTCACGGAAATGCCTACCAACCAGTGAGTTTTCAATATTTTACACTGTCTTGATTATTTAAAATCAAATATTTTACTGAAATCTGTGAAGAATGTCGAATAAGGATCACTTGAGTTGTCTTGTATCCCCTATAATAATCCATATACATCGTAGATACGTGGAGTCTTCCTTCTGGAACTTCGATGCCCTCTTCCAGCCACAACAACACCCTGCGAGGGACGCTCACGACACCTTCTTCATCTCTGGTTACTTCTCTTCTTTTCTTGCTTCTCAGCATACATGGGCACGAACCCGACGGTCGGGTGGTAGGCCCCTCATTTTGTCAAAACGATAACTTGGAAGGCCCCACATTGTACAAAAACTCTTATTGGTAGGCTGATAACGACGTAAATTTATGCTTTGGTGGGCCCCATTTGGAAAAAAATTGTCGATATGACTACCCATGTATGCTTCTCAGGCACATTACAGTATACAGTATGCTGATTCACTCCTTTATGCAGTACCCGTAGATTGAGATTTGAAGATGGTAATCGTACAGTGAAAGAGGAAAGTATTATATACCAAATGCCGTCTATCGATCGGCAATGTACTTGCTCTCGAAGTTGGCATCGATATCCTTCTTGAAGACGTGGTCCTTCTTGTTAACCTGCAGTATCCATTCTGGGAGGGGTTACGGTAGTTACCGTACCTTCTGATAGAGAGCGAGAAGTCTATCGAGTAGTTCATACGGCTGTTCTTGCATAAGATCTCGAAGTCGTTCCTGTACGGGAATTATTTATTTTAAGAGTTTCGCAAAGCTAAAATAAAGAAACAGGTATTGATTTTCTATTTTTACCTGTCTCTGATTCTTGGGTGCTCTTTCGTAGATCTGTAGAATGCTAATGACAAGTCGACGAAGGTCCTGAATCGATTATTGAGAAGAGACACCTTGAGGTTACGGTAGTTTATCACAATTAACGTACCGGTTCGAGTATTGTTAGAAACTCCTCGAGACCTGCTACTTGCGATTCATCGACAAGATCTATAAGGAGAGTAGAAATGGAACTATTGATGGAATGGGAAATGGGATGCATACCGGGAACTACAGTAGAAGAGGCGACTGGGGAAGGGATTACTGTATCGAGGAGAAGGGAGAGGAACAGGGGGATGATGAGTATTCGGAGCATAGGGATGGGCTGGAGGATCGAACTTGCAACAGAAGAAATCTTATGGCTGCTTAAGCAATGGAACATCATAGCAAATATCATAAAGGAAGCGGTTTTTTCCTTCTGAGCACATTGCTATCCTTCAAGAACATATGTTTGACATTCCTTCATTTTTGTCCTTATCAGAAAGCATATGTCCCCATTCTTTCGATAAGCGATGCCTACGAATCAGACCGCTCGCGCGCTACAGTATTCGTAAAATGACATTCGTATTCGCGCGGTCCCTGAAGAGCAATGTAACTTTGCATACAACTTCTTGCCTCATTTAAACAGCGGGGAATGGCGTAAAAAAGATGCAAATATAGGATTGTAGGTTTTCGACATTGCTCTTTCAGATGAAAGAAAGAAACCAAGGGGTCGAAAAGTGCTCAGAGGGGCCCTTTAAGTGATTTTAATGAGGAAGTTATCAGAGGAAGAGAGAGACAGGGAAATAGTTATTGACTATTACTCTTATCGCACTCTACATCTACTTGTAAGGGAGGAACGAGAGGGAAGAGTAAGGACAAGAAGAGAAGGGAAAAGAGTAGAGAACACGACAATCTTACTCAACGTCACTGTGACCGTAACTATGTGTTGATATTAGCTTGCTACTAATGATTTGCGAGAAGGGCAGATATTTTCATCATGCCAGATAATACGGAGGAAGAATGAGATAGACAGGAGAAAGAGACGCGTACATGAAGGGTATGCGTGTGCGTTGTCTGTACCTATTGAGAGGTTTCGAGGGTTTAAATGGAGAGAGAAGAGAGGGAAGGGAATGGAGGGAAGAGGGAAGGGGAGGGAAACCAGATGGAGGGATGACTTGTGAAGGAAGAGAGTAGAAAACAGATGATGAAGAGGGGAAAGCGAGTGAGATCACAGATGATCTCTCTTGGGGACAATGAGACTAAGACGAGGGAATGACAAAGCGGTTGAAGGAGAGACTGTTTATGCTGCTTACGGGAATAGTCGAGTGATGCGGCGTGTCTGTTACAGTTGCATGATCATCATACCCTTTCGGTATTATGCTCTCAGTTTGACAAATCGTAAGGGAAATGAAGCGACTCTTTTCAGAGCCGGCAATCTCCACGAAGTTCCCGGCTGATTATCTGGAGAAGGTGAAGACTGTGCACAGCAAGGGAGGATTCGGATCCGATGGGTACGGTAAACGTAAACTACTTTACTCTTTACTCGAAACTCAGTACTCCTTACTATTACTCTCCCATTGGGCGTTAATAGGGGGTTTACTTGCTTGAGAATCGTTGCGTAAAACACTTGAAGTGTGCGAGGTGCTGAATAAGGAACGTGCGACTAAGAACGTCCAGGGGTACACAAGACAAGAAATGAGAGGGAATTAGGGGGGAGAGGGAGGGGAATGAGGTAGAAGGGGACACTGGTCAGTTGGAGAAGTTGGACTAACACTTGGATAGCAAAGAACGAAGGGAATGGGGGGTATGTCTGTGTGTACAGCTATCTCTCTCTTTTGTCTGTTTGACTGTCCTTTCGAAGACTGAACATTCATTGCATTTGAAGAAAAGGAGTTTGTCTGTGTCGAGAAGTATGTAGTTAAAACATGTGCTAGAGGAAGAAATGGGAATGGAGTCATCTTGATCTTTTTAATTCTTTGCCGAAGTATAGTTGCTGTCTATTATGAAGAGAGTTGCCTTATGCAATGGAGGGGTTCAGGGGGGAGCCAATCCTCCATTCTTTGTAGTACAAAGGAAAGAGAGGAGACGGAATTGGAATCGGATGACCTTGAAGAGAACGAACGAGGGAAAAGGGAGGGTTTTGAGAATATCGAGGGGAAGGGGGGAGGGTGAATAGGGATTGATAGGATTAACGTATTGTTTATTCAGCTATAGAGTATGATCAAATGAAGGAACGGAGATATCGAAGTAATTATACTTTCAGATACAACTACGATTGGAAGATTGAAGAGGCGCAGAAGAATGTAATGAGAACCCACACGACTGCAGTCTCTGCCAGGCAACTGTACAAGTTGGCGCAGGAGGTATAGTCAAGGGGCGGATTACTGTATGCTATGAGAGTAACTTTGGTGGGAGATGTAATATAAATAAGTGGGCTAAAGCATATAAGCTATGCTTGCAAATGTTTCAACGGATTACTGTATTCCTTTGTCGCAGGGTTTCAAGCCGTCGAAGATGTTCTCAATCGATCGAGTCTTCCGTAACGAAACTTTGGATGCAACGCATCTTGCCGAGTTCCATCAGGTTCACTTATTGATCGCAAAGTCACTAAAAGTTGCACAAAATGGCACAAAAAAGAATGTTCGGTCTATGGTATGTTAACAAAATTACAAAGTAAATAAATAATGCTGTTAATTAAGGTGGAAGGAGTGATTGCGGAGAGGAATCTGTCTCTATCACACGTCATGGGACTCTTCCGAGAATTCTTCCGAAAGTGTGGTTGGTAATCTGCTATTTCTTTTACTTATTTTGTGCCCGGGGTGTGATCAAAATCGGTCAGTAAATTTAAAATTAAGATTTAAAATTAAGCTACTACAAAAGTATGGTTCAAATATGCGGCGATTTTATCACTTGAGCTAAGCAGTTTCGAAGTTTTCGACAAATATTGCGGTATAGTGACTGATTTTCGCGAAATCTGCGGGGTAGACTGGGGCTAGCCAGCTCTAGGGTAGCCCACCTTTGTTTTGTACTCGGTTAGGGGTACTGTAATTGCATGGATTTAGGGCTAAAACAAGTGGCTTAGTTATGCAGCTTTTAAAAAATGCATTCCTTCAGAAAATAATTGTTATCATTCTTTTAAAATTCTGTTTAGGACGACTGAAATGTCTTCTTTGTAGGAATCGAGAATCTCCGTTTCAAGCCGACGTACAACCCTTACACGGAACCCTCAATGGAAATCTTCGCATATCACGATGGACTCAAGAAGGTACGGTAGTTCATATTTCGTAGATTTCTGGGTGACGAACTTAGGTAGATTATGTTGATAAGCAACCCACAGACCTCGAAACTGAGAAAGTACTCGAAACTAATAAATAGCAAAGCTTGCATTATAAATAAACGACGCTCGTTGTTCACCAATACTGCAGTAGCCTTGCTCCATCCTTGGTTTCAGTGGGTGGAGATCGGTAACTCTGGAATGTTCCGTCCGGAGATGCTCCTTCCCATGGGCCTTCCCCCCGATGTCAATGTGGCTGGATACGGTCTCTCCCTCGAACGGTACTCTTCTGCTTCTTCTTTGTTAATACCTTACACATATTAGACACTGTAAGTATACAAGAAAGCACATAGGGCGCTGTATTTTTTCTACAATTGTACTAATGATGAATTAAAAAGAGTCAACCACACCTTAGACTGAACTGATTGATCAGAAGTTGAGAGAGTGTAAGCATTAAAACAGTGAATCAATTGGTTATCATTGAAACACTCACAAGTCTGTGGTGGTCACATTTTATGGCTAGATTACACATCTGCTCGAACTGTGTTTAGCAAAAAGGAACATGCGAAAAAGAAGTAATTTTACACCCTGTGAATCTTTTTAAATATTCGTCTGTTAAATTTCTATCTGAAAATCCATTCAATTATAAGTTATCCTTTATATGTAAAAGTCATCTAAATTATCCACTAGTTCGCATCTATTGTCTACCGATTGCTAAGAGTACGATACCTTCAGTCCCACCATGATCCGATACGGTATCGACAACATTCGTGATCTGTTCGGCCCCCGTGTCAAATTGGACATGATCTACTCCAATCCCATCTGTCGACTAGACAAGAAATAAACACCATTGTGATTATTGTTCTTTTTGTTGATTCTTCGGTTCACAATAGCTTTTAATTATATCGTTGTTTCGTTTTCTGCTTTTTACGATTGATTATGGAAGAGTATTGGGGATTGTGGTAAAGTTGTTCTAATTAGCCCTGAGGGGTTGGGTACAGTTGAACGCAATAGTGCACATAGTCCACACTCAACTAGCTAGTCCCCTTGTCCTTTCCAACCCTTTCCCTCCCCAGTTCCCCCCTCTACCCTCCAAACCCCCTATTCGATCTCGATCATTGTCCCTCTTTCCCCGTTCCATTCTCTTTAAAAACTCGTCAACTAGTTCCTCTCTTTCCTCTCTTCATCTTCTCCTTTTTCTCTAATACTTTCCCTCCCCAATGTCTCCTCATTCCTCATTCCTTTATCTCTTTCCCCTTCTTCCCTCTCTTCTCTTATCCCTCTCCCTCCGTTTCCCACTCCTCTCCGTTCACGTACCTGCTTGTGCCCCTCTCCTTTTTGCACTTTGGTTGCACTTTCCCCCTCTCTCCCTCTTCTCTCTTCTCTCACTTCACTCTCTCGTTCTCTCTAACCGTCTGGTTTCTATCGTGTCCCTCTGCTCTCTTGCAAGAACGTCCCCTCCGGCCCTCTCCCTCGCTATTCCCTCCCTCTTTCCCTCTCCCTCTCCCCTCAGTTCAAACGTCTTTTTCGGTATGAGTCGAATGCAGGGACACGTCGTGATCTAGTCTTCTTCTCTCGACTATAGTCTACTCTCTCCACTACTATACGAGGTGGGAAGATGAGATAATGGATTACGGTAGTTGCAAGGGAAGGTGGTCATTACTAGGTGCACGGTACCTATTCAGTGTTCAGTGCACGTTTCGCACGGATGACTTGTTACATTATAATGGTTATTACACCCTAAGGTTACCTTAGATCCTAGTCCTTAGGTAGTCTTACTCTAAGGTTAGTCTTAGCGATGATAAGCGTCGTGCAAGTCAGGGTGTCCTTATCAGCATAGATATAGCCGGTATCACTACGGTCTCACTCTTGCTTCGATCCAGTACTCGGAAAGGGGGGGAGTAGTCCATTATAACTCCATCCCCATCTTGGACTCACTAATTGTCAGTCTATTCTCGAACTCTCGCCCTTATCCCAACCTTTCCCCTTCTACTCCCGACTACTTCTTACCCTGTCTATCATCATTCGTTCCGCTTCTTTTCTTGATCTAATATTAGTCAGCAAGTGAGATCATTATTACTCGGATACAGTATCCGTAAGGTTACGGTAGTCAATTGAGAAGGACTACGGTAGTCCATAGACTATATTGCATAATGATACAATGGACTAGACTGTAGTCTACCAGTATTCCATGAATAATACGTATAGACTTAGTGCAAGTCTTCCCTCCGTCAGTGTCCGAATGTCCCTCTTCTTCTCTTTTTGGAATGGACACACTTGCACTTTGGCCAGCACGTCCTCTCACTGCAGACGGCTTCTCTCTCTTCGCTGTCTCCCTCTCCCCTTGCCCTTTCTGCCCTTCCATCGCCCCTCGTCCCTCTTCCTTTCCCTTCTCTCTCTTCCCTTCGTACTCTTGTCTCCTCTGATCCCTCTTCGGACTCCCTACTCTCTCCCTGTCTCTGCCAACTCTTCCTCCCTCGTAACTCTCTCTCTCCCCTTCTACTTCTTCATCGTTTGTCTCCTTCCTTCTTCTGTCCCTATTGCACTATTCGTGATACGAAGTGGCACCCTCTCACCTCATCTAACATCCTCTCTTCTCTCTCCCTCGTAACTCTCCCTCCCTCCCCTCAGGGTTCCTGTCCCCCTTTCCTCCTCCTAACCATTCGTACCGTATCCAATACGGATCTTCCCTCGTCCATCCAATCTTCTTCCCTTATTCGTTCCCTTTTCTTCGCTTAGCAAAGAGCAAAGGTTGAATGTGCGGCGTTCGTGGCTCTTCTCTCGTGTATTTCGAGAGAAGAGAGAAGTAGGGAGAGGGAGAGTGGTAGAGAGAGTGGGGAGAACGGAGAGTAAAGAGAGAAGAAGACGAAGGAAGAGTGCAAACGGAATTTAAAAAACGCAACGGCTTTGCATTCTGGGACCGTTTGGTTCCCTCGATCCCCCTTTTCCTCTCCCTCCATCAACACTCTCTCCCCTACCGTATCTGGCTCCACTCTAGTCTGCGAGAGAGAGACTATTATTGTCCCTCGCTCCCTCCTCTTCTTTCTTCTTCTCGCGTTAGTCTCAATGGGAATAGCTTCTCGTTGTCTCCCCACCTACAGTACCCTTCCCTCTCTCAACGAGTCACAAGAAAGGTCACACTCCCAACTCGTCTTGTTTTCCCCTCAAACCACTACTATCCCCCTTCCCCTTCCAGCTCTTTTTCCCTTCTCAACGGCCTCTTTCTCGAGGAATGAGAGAAGATGAATAGGAAGAGGGAAGGGGAGAGACAGAAGAGATCGAGGAGAGTGCAGAGAGCGAGAGAAAGGGCAGAAAATGGATGGGATGTATGGGGACGGAGAAGGGGGAATTGCACGTTCGCTGTACTCTTTTCCTCCCTCTTCTCTCTCCCTCTCCTCCCTCTCTTACTCCTCTCCCTCTTCCATCTCAATCCCTTCTCTCCCTCTTCTCCGTGTACTTCTGAACACATCTGTTAGCGTTAACGCGTTCTACCCTACAATGACCCTGCGGCGGTCCATTCCCCTTCTCCCCTCATCCCTTCCTTGGTTACGGTAACTCTAAGCGGTTCTTAAATGGGTCGAGAGTAGACGATACGGTCGTGTACGTGCTCTAGATAGATCTCCCGTTTGTCTCTCGTTTCTCTCGTCTCTCTCACTTTCCTCTACTCTCTCACTCACGGTCGAAATCGATGAGCCCGTGGTGCCACTCAAAAAACGACTGGACGGGGGAAAAGGGAGGAGTCATAGAGGGGGATAGAGAGAGATAGGAGAGGGTTGGAGTTTAGAGAGAGGGAGAGGGAGGGAGATGAAAAAGAGAGGGAGGGGGAGGAGGGGACAGAGAGACTAGGCACATTGACCGTTGGAGAGCCCCTCGTCGTGGTTGCTCCTCCTCCACTCTTCCCTTCCTGCCCTAAGGCTGTCCTTAGCCTACTCTAGTTAACCCTACCCTTCACTCCCTTGCCATAAGGCTGTCCTAGTCTACTCTAGCTACCATTCCCTAGATAAAGTCCAGCTTCCCCAATGGTAAGTGTACCTTCCTTAAGAGATAGACTACCTTCCCTCCTTAATAGCTTATTCTACTTCTCCTAATAACTAAGGTCACCTTCCTTAGTGGGGAAAGTTAATTCCTTCCCTGGTGTACAAGGGTGTCTTCTCGAAGATACTATCTTCCCTAATAACAGAATCACCTCTCATATTAGCTATGATTTCCCTAGCAGTTACGGCTGTCTTCTCTAATATTTAAGGACACTTCTCCGAATAGCTAAGGCTACTTCCGGTAATAGTTAAGGTCTACCGTAGTTGGGTGAGTCGAGTGAAGTGAGGGGGGAGTGTGTGTCTAGTAGACAGTGTCGCAGTCAGCTGATTCGTCTACCCGTGACTCCTCCACTCTTCCCTTCCCTTCTTCCCTCCTCTCCCCTTCTTCTTCTCTCAGCTGTTTCCGTCTCCGTGAATCACCTCCTCCCCTCTAATACCAAGTGAGTCACTCCGTTCATTCGCCGTTCCTCCACCTCCTCCATTCTCCTCTTCTCCCCTATCATCTCCTTCCCTCATGTCGTCAATCCACCACGGTAGAGGTAGTATAGAATGTTGCGATGTCATCTCAGAGCATTCGCAAATTCATGCTGCCTCAGCTGTAGGTCGAACGACTTCTCATAGAGGATAGTAGACAGTATGCACCTAGCAGGAGGATATTATATTGTCGAGAAGATCTCAATTCTTGCAGAGAGTAACTCAAAGGATGTCGATCAATACATTGATCAGAATGACACGCCATGCACGAGCATTGAACATCTTTCTCGAGTCTTCCATGAAGGTAGGTAGGTGTATGAATCATTAGTTTCATCTAAATTGAAACAAAACATACTGATAGCATGAATGCATTCTAGTTAGGAAAAATGAGCACGAACACGGTTGACAAGACGAGGGGGGACCAGTAGCAGAGGTTTTTGTGTTGTAGGAATATTGGTATCGGAGATTGACGAGACGAAGTGGACGAATGAAGGCCGTTTGAGGGTGTGGAACTACCGAGCGAACGGAAGAAGAAGATGAGAAGGAGATGGAGGGACAAGGCTAGCGCTAGACTCCGTTACTTTCTGCATGTATTCCATAGCAACCTCTTGACCTATGAACATTTCTGAAAAGGCTAAGCAGCTAAAAACCCACCTCGACTGAAGTTTCCGTAACCTTTCGGGATTATTCCGGTTCTGAAGATGCATCTGGAGTACATTCCCAAACTCTTCACGGAATATTACATAGCCGTTTACCGAATTCATTCCCGATGTATCGTGGAGTACGGAATTATTCCGAAAACGTTATGGAAACTTGTCTCAGTACATGATTGCAAGAGAAAGGCCCCCGAAACAACTATTGCTAGAAATAAAGAAAGATTTGCATTTGTTGTTTGGTGTTAGGTGGTCATATGTGATAACAAGAAGGTTCTTTAATGGAACAAAAGGTATAGCAGAAGCAATTAAATAAAGTTTATCTGTTTTCTTCCACAACAAATGTGTAGAATTCATCGAGGGAGGAAAGATGGCAGACATATGAAAGAGGTGGTACGATTGACGATTGATCTCAATTCTCCCTGCCATGTGAGGCCGGTAGTCTGAACGAGATTTATATAGTTCAACTTCAGTATGGGTGAAGAAAAGGCTCAGCAAGTTTGTCCTGATTCCTATTTGAGAGAACGAAGCGGTATGAAGACAGGCCAAACGAAATAGGAACGAGCATACTGGCGGAACTTTTTCGTCAATATTATGCCGTAGGCTTCAAGGTATAGCCGCAATTGACGTCGGAAACAATTTCAAAGAACTATTCTTCAAGTTAAATTTAACTTACGTATCACTTATGAAAAAATCAGGTTGTGGGGAGGTAAAAGACGAACGAAATGTGATATTATGATCAGAAACAAAACATGTATCCAGGACCACTGAATTTCAAACAATTTTGATGCGTAATATGCACTGCTATAATATAAAAGAAAGAAATAAAACCTACCAGCTTATTACCTTTGTTGCGATTTACACCTGACAATGAAGAAACACGCAAACATATAATTTGTCTTCATCTTTATCATTTACGGACAACTGGTAAACAATAAAACGTTCACAGACGTTCACAAACACATCTATGTCCCTTGAAATTAAAGAAATATGTACCGTGAGATGTACCTCCAGGTCCTCTAGTCTCCCCTGGTGCGAGAGTATGTCCAGGATTATGTTCTTCCGGACCTCCTGGTCCTTCTTCGCTGCTTCCGGGTCCTCCGGGTCCGTCAGTATGTCCAGGATGATCGCCTCCAGGTCCTCGTGTCTCCCCTGGTGCGAGAGTATGTCCAGGATGATCACCTCCAGGTCTTCGTGTCTCCCCTGGTGCGAGAGTATGT
>LS853346.1:62980-99197 GCA_900490955.1 Micoletzkya japonica
CTTTCAATTCACCCATCTACTGAATACTGCAACTCAGTATTTCAGTTGACCTATCAATTGAATACTGCATCCCAGTCTTTCAGTTGACCGATCAACTGAATACTGCATCTCCGTCTTTCAATTCACCCATCAACTGAATGTTGCATCTCAGTCTTTCAATTCATGCATCAACTGAATACTGCATCTCAGTCTTTCAATTCATGCATCAACTGAATACTGTAAAATCGATAGATAACGCTCTTGATTACGTGTGCGTATAGCGACGACACTATTCTGCCAGAAAGAGTACGATCGATAATCAGTAAGAACCTACGTGACGCTATCCTGTTGCTACGAGAACTCAGTCTGTTATTGCGAGGGCAGCCCGCGACTACACAGTATGGCAGACGCGCACTGGACAAATGAGAGGGGAGGCGAGAGAGCGAGCGAGGGAGAGAGCGCAGGTAGGTCAGCGTGCGGCGGGCGAGAGAGTATGAGAAAGCGAGAGAGCGTGCTAGGTCACGCACGCTAGCCTGGGTGTGGGACGCGTTGCGTGCCGCGTCAAGGTCGCCCCGATAATCCGCAGACCTGACACGAGGATTGCCGAGTGGGGATAAATTGAATACTGCATCTTAGTCTTTTAATTGACCCTACAACTGATGGCTCAATTACATAGTGTAGAGGTAGATCAGTATACGAATGCTTCGTACTGATTACGTGAGCGACACACAACTCAATCACGTGAATTTCCATGTTTAAGGGAGAGTGAGTAAGGTAAACGAGGATTACGGTATTTAGAGAAGGGAGGGTCGCGATAGGAAGAGAAGGGAGGGTTGCGGTAGTAAAAGAAGTTAGGGTTACGGTAGTAAAAGAAGGGAGGGTTATGGTAGTAAGGGAAGGGGGGGTTACAGTAGTAAGAGAAGGGAGTGCTACGGTAGTAAAAGAAGGGAGGGTTACGGTAGTAAGACAAGTTAGGGTCATGGTAGTAAAAGAAGGGAGGGTTACGCTAGTAAAAGAAGGGAGAGTTATGGTAGTAAGAGAAGGGAGGGTTACAGTAGTAAGAGAAGGAAGGGTTTATCCATCAACTGAGTACTGCATTTCAGTCATTCAAATTCAACCATCAACTGAATTCTGCATCACAGTAATTCAACTCAGCCGAAAACTGAATACTGCATCTCTATCCTTCAATTGTCCCATTAAATGATGGTTCTATTACGTAGTGTAGAGGTAGATCAGTATACGAATGCTTCGTGCTGGTCACGAGAACACCCAACTCAATCACGTGAATTTCCATCTTTAGGGAAGAGTGACTAAGGTAAAGGAGGGTTACGGTAGTAAGAGAAGGGAGGGTTGCGGTAGTAAGCGAAGGGAGAGTTACGGTAATAAGAGAAGGGAGGGTTACGGTAGGGAAGCGAAGAGGGTTACGGTAGGGAAGCGAAGAGAGGGTTATGGTAGTAAGGGAAGGGAGAGCTATGATAGTAAAGGAACGGAAGGTTACGGTAGTGGAAAGGATTACGGTAGTAAGGGATGGACATTACGGTAGCCATAACCTAAATACTGCATCTCAGTCTTTCAATGTCTTTTATAAAAATTCCAGCACAAAATGATTGCACTTAACACGGTTGAACAGGACGCTAAAACACTTTTCGCTAATACTTGTTGGGTCTCTACAGAAACTTAATTGAGTTCAAACCCCTTTTCTATTATCAAATTAACTGTACACCCTGACCACGTATGCTCGTGACTGACACTCATTTGATGAGTTTACTCAACACATAATCAATGTGCTGGTCCGAAACCCAACTCACTCTTCGATCACGTGAACTCACATCGATGAGACCATCATGTGGAGAAAGATCGATAGACGTCGTTCCCGTATTGATCATGTGCACGTGACCTATCGACGACGCTATTCTGCCAGAAAGAGTATGATCGATAATCAGTCAGTGCTCACATGACACGTCAGGGACGCTATCGTGTTACTACGAGAACGATAGGCAGACGTACCTCAGTCGATTATCGCGAAAGCAGCCCCGCACACAGTATGGCAGAGGGGCAGAGGGCAAATGAGAGGGGAGGCGAGGGAAAGAGCGACGCTAGAGAGTGCAGACAGTGAGAGGGCGAGAGAACACGCGGGGGAGAGAGGGAACGCGCTAGGTCAGAGTGGGTAAGGCGAAAGAGCATGCGGGGGAGAGAGAGCGCAGCTAGGTCAGCGTGCGGTGGGCGAGAGAGTGTGCGAGGGTGAGAGAGCGCGCACTAGGCACTCTCTCTCTCTCTCTCTCTGAGACGCGTTGCGTGCGGCCGCCCCGGTAATTCGCACCCTGAGGCGAGGATTGCGGGTCAGGATGGAAATGAAATGAGCTGATTCTGCCAGAATCGTGATCAGCGCCCGTCACTGCATAGGTAGAGCACGCAATGTTTTAAGTTTGAAGGAATTTCGAGGAGGAAATTTCGCACCCTGAGCTTTCAGTGAAATTGAAATTTAGTGATGCGGAATAGATGCATTCTAGCCTTGCAACAGCTCCTGAAACGATATACAGCAAAAAGAAGTAGCGAAAACGGTTGAGTGCGAAGCCTAATCGAATTCAAAATCGGCCGATTTCGCATTTCAATTTGAAACTGAAGCTCGTAGTGGACGTTCAGTGATGCGGGATAGGTGCATTATAGGCCTCTGCCACCTCCTGAATCGATATACAGCAAAAAGAAGTAGCGAAAACGGTTGTGTGCGAAGCCTGATCGAATTCAAAATCAGCCCATTTCGCATTTCAATTTGAAACTGAAGCTCGTACTTTACGCTAAGTGAGGGGGGAACAGTCGTTCTAGGGTAAGTTGGTAGCGTAGAATCCGATTCTGGCAACGTCGCACACGTAGCGTTTCATCCTGAATCCGAAAAATGCCCCGAGGGCACAGTTTAAAACTAACATGAATTTTGCTTAGCGATCTAGTGCGCCGGGTGACCAGCCTCCTGGCGATGATATGTGCAAAGTTTGATACGAAAAGCTCGGGCCAATTTTTTGCAAATCACGATTGAGTGAAAAAAGTTTGACGTCACTGTCGAGGGCCATCTGGAGGAGTTTCGGTGCACGTCCGGTGCCGATAAATTCGTCTGATAGTCCTCTATCTTTTGGTGAAAACCGCACGACGATTGGTTAACTTTCACGAAAGTTACATGGAAAAAAGCGAAAATTCAGACCCAAACTTTGACGCCTCGGGGCTAATTCGGCTTTGCGAAATCGCCGAGGTCATCTTGGTGACTATACGTACTTTTGGGCGTAGAATCCGAAAACGATAACTAAAAGTTGAAAAATTTTGAAATTTGAACTGAAAATCGACTTTGAAATTTCAAACAGGCTTTTCCCTAAGGCGATTTTCGAAATCGCAAAATCCGGCAACGAAGCTCCATTCATTTTTCGGAGATCTCTCGATAAAAAAATTTTTGAAAATCCGTTAACTTTGAAGCAAGTTATGGCGTTCCATAAAAAAAATTAGACCGTAAGATTCGGGTTATAATGTAATCATATTTCAGTCAGCGTTTTTTTCAACATATAAAGATACCAACTACGCAAAAGCATAGCGTTAATATAAAAACATTCAAGCTTGAGTCGCTCAGAATACCTTCCCCCCTCGATACCTGCTTCCTCGGAGTTCTCGGGGCAAAGCTGGTCTCTCCGTCAGTGATACTCTCGATGTCCGAGTCCAGAGTATCCAGCCCACTCGAACCCGTTAGTCCTGGGACAGAAGCGAAGAGGGCCGAGAGGAAACTAAAAGGCAGAGAATCCCATTACGACCAACATCTACTGCGAGACACAACTTCCGTATAAAAAGCTGGAACTGTAGTCACTGGAACTGAATGCCAAGGAAAACTCCAAACTCAATACACGCGTCGCCACATCAACTCCGCTAGATGATAATGCCCTGTATTCTTTGACGCTATGAGGCGGCAAAAAGCTACGTTCAACTGTATACGGTCCCATGACCCTTCAAGGCGAGACCCTTCAAAAGCCAACCTTTCATAGCTGTGTGTCGATCCCCTGCTGTCCCTCCTTACTCTCGTTCCAGGCAGGTCCAACCGAAAAGATCCGCCTCCGTCACCTCCTCCTCACCTAAACATATTATAAATAATATTTTGGTTCACGTTATAAAGGCATGAGTTCACGTTAGATGGTAAAATAATAACAAAACAGACCTGATTGCTGGAAGCTCCTCGTCCACCAATTCTCCTTGATCCTCCAAACCGAAGATGTGACTGAATACTTAAATAAAGCAAATATTTAACACTGTAAAAGGAACAACACGTACAAAAGTGGGCAAAAAAATGGAGGACCAAAGAGGCACACTATGAAACATGTAATTCAAATTACCGCGTTTGGTTCCCGACTGGATACCGTACCTTCACTACCGCCTTGAGGATTCGTGATTAAGAGCTTCTTTTTTTCTTTTCTTCTTTTTGTTGGTAATTTCGAAAATTCTTTAATTTCGATAATTCAGTTTTGTTTTAGGTTCGAGTACGTGGGACTGCCGAGATTTCGAGTGCACAGCAACCCCTCCATCGGCTGCTGGGCTCATCAGAGAAGTTTTTGCTCCTTTTAAGATATAATTTGGTCTTCTATCTGATATTCAAGTTGGTAAAGAATCTGGTACTTTGTGCTCAGTTCAGTTCCTCGAGCTTCGGATGGGAGCATCGAAGCGGTCCGTCTACTCGAGTCTGGGGACGATAAAGCCAGGTACTTATTGTGGTACCTGTGTACTGCTGACGTTCAGGTCTTATCTTCGTCTACATTCGTCCGTATTTCTATGGCAGTTTGAGGTATGTTAGTTCATGTATTGCATAGCATGACAGCCTAGACGAACTAATACGAAAAAATCCCCCGTTAAAGTAGATGACTTTTGTGAACCCTGCACCAAACAATGGGTTGCTTTATGTTTCAAGCTGGATGTAAAAAATGTGTTGAAACATAAGTCAGCCAATTTTTGGAGATCAGATGGCGGAGAAATGAACCAAAACATGTATATTCGTTCTAGTTAGCTAATACTTGGGATGCACAGTTATACTAGGGATGCGAAATGATGCCTGCAGGAAGGTGGGTACCCCAGGTACCCCTCATGGGTAGGAGGGATGAGAATAGTATAGTTTTGTATATTAAGGTTATCGACACTCGGAGGAGGATTTAAGTATGTAGTGGAAGACGCGCCTGTTGAGTTTTCGGAACAAAGTCCAGGTATATGCTATGATTCTTGTTTATCGTTTATTTTCAGACTGATCGCCTTCTGTTTTTTCTTATGGCACGGTAGCAAAAGATCGGAGCGCTGCGTGTAAGCGTGACTAATCGGCTTTTGCCCAAACCTACCGTAGTTTAGTTCAAATGGGGTTACCTGATTTTCACTTTTCATAGTGTGATCGTTTACGTCAGCAGTGGGTTTCATTTCTCCGTATTTCATTTTGTCTTTGTCGTTGTATTCCTAGTTTCTTTTCAACGTTTATGTTTTGTATGCTTACAGGTGACCTCTATTACGTTGCTAGACGTGTTGGAAACGAATGAACCTGAAGCGACGGCCTTCTTATGCGGCTTGTCGGGCTTTTTTTTACTATACTGGATTCATGAATTCAAGGTATGTATACTACGCTTATTCTAGTGTTATTCGAGCTTGCTTTCAGGCTTGATCAATTTAAAAGTATGGCTGTATTTGTACTGGTGGAGAATCTCAGTGAACTGTAAGGTTGACTTCGATGCTAACGCCTGGTTTTATCCTATTTTGTTCGCATCGCGCTGTAAGGAGCTCCTGGCAGACAATCGTGAGTAAGTGAGAAGACAGTAGATAGAGGAAAGTAAGGTCGTACTTCAGGAATCAATGATTAAAAGACATGTTGTACAGCTCGATCGACCTATGTAGCGGAAGACGCGCCTGTTGGGTTCTCGGAACAAAATTCAGGTAGGTATATGCTATGATTCTTGTTTATCGTTTATTTTCAGGCGGATCATATTTTTTGCTTATGGCCTCTGTGCCTTGAGGATATTTTTTAATGCTTTTCGAATGATCGAGATAAGATCTTTAGCTTTTGTTAGGCGGCACAATAGTGGGGAGAGAGAGAGAGAGAGAGAGAGAGAGAGCTCATGGGGCAAAAAGGAAGGGGATGGGCGCCATACTCCTGTGCCTGCTTTGTAGATCGGAATTCTGTGCCGTCTACAGTATTTGTTTCGATCTACCGTATACCTCTCGCCAGTTCCTCTCCAGTGGAATTCTATTTATTGCTTTTTTTTTATTCGTTTTTTTCGTCGTTCGCTTTATTGTATTTTGGTGAACCTTGGTTCACCTTTGTTCTTCGATGAACATCCTTTGCATCCCTCTCACATCACAGCTACAGTATACCGGATAATGGGGAATCATAGGGAGGGAATAAAGGGGAAGCGAGGGAAGAGAAGGGGAGCAGAATAAAGGAAGGGGAGGGGAGGGGGGACCCCCTGCCCCCCCTTACACGAGCTATACATTTGAATGTATAGCAGGCTATACATTTGGGGGAGGAAGAGGCGGCGGGCGGCGGCCGCCCTGTCTATACATTTATTGTATAACGTGCTATACATTAAAGCGCAGGGGGTCCCGATTAACGGATTGAATGCATAGGAGGCTATACATTTTTTTTCTGTGTGATATTGATTATATTTTCCAAAATAGAAACACATCTCTGTGTAATACAACGGCAAGATTTTCGTCCCTTCATTAATGTGTTGATACAGTTTCCGCAGAAACGTTTTAGGGAAGACATAAACGGGAGTGTTGTATTATGTAATGATTGAAGACTGAAGTCAAGCTTGAAAAATAAAAATAATTCGGCTGAAACATTGCGGTTCTGAATAATAAATTAAGACCATCGTTTTTCAACGCTAAACTAACGACTGAATTGAGAGGCTCCATTACTTACTACCCGACACTACGGGGAACCTCCATTTTCCCAAATCGGACATTTTCCCAAATCGGACATTTTTACTAAACACTTGTGATGGGAACCTCATACTGAATTATAGGATAAAATAACCTTTATTCAGACATGTATGACTGAACTGATTTTCTTCAGTTATAATTTGTTATTGGCGAAAACGTTCCGTCAGTATCTCATTCCTATTTCGTCTGAACTCTGTTCATGCCGCTTCACAAAATAGGAATGTGACTACTGACGCAACATTTTCCTTACTCAGCCATAAGAGGAAGAATGTAGAGGGGTGAAGTCTAGGAAATGTCTCTTCAGAATGAGTCAAGTAATGTCCATTCAGCAATTTTCTCATGAACTACTCCCAGCGGTGAAATAAGGTTAATTTCAAAAGCAAAAGAATAGCAAAGCATTGTGTAGATAAAAAACGCAAATTTAAAAAAAATTATGCAAGAACAAAAAAAACTTGATAAAGTCAGTTACACTCATCTCAGGAGCTGGGTTTTGAAGTTTCATTGAAACTATCAAGTAATAATATCACTTGATAGTATCAAGTGTGCACAGCGTTCGGCTCTTCATTGCACAGTGCCACTAACTGGACACTATCATCTTGAAATTATCAAGTGATACTATAACTTGAGAGAAGCAACTATGTGCGACGTTTGCCTCTAACCTGTAGTACGACATCCACTTGACACTATCACCGTGAACGTATCAAGTTTTGGGATAATGACCGATTTGAGAAAATGGTGGTTCGCTGGTTTTGGTAAAATGACCGATTTGGGAAAATGTCCGATTTGGGAATATGGTATACATCCGACACGACACCTATTCGCAATTCCGTAATGACCTCAAACCTTCCGGCATAAATACCTAAAATGAAATCACTCAATCGAGAGTCTACAAGTCTTTTATCGATAAGCCTTTATCATACATCCAGTCAATACAATCACGGGGTCTTCCACCAACGAAAAAGGGCCATCCGAGTTTAGCGAAACAAGAGATCAAAATACGCGCTCAAGGAGAAGAAAGTAACACACAGACAAATGCGCTTACGTGGGGATAAGTTAAATCGTGGGGAAGAGGAGAGGGAGACGTCACATTTAATATAAGATCTACCTAAGGAAGCGGAGATGGGATAAGCTAACCGTCACAAGGGTGAAAGGGGGGAAAGGAGGTCCGAGAGTGATGCAGTGTCCTGTAGTGGATAGGGAGGGTAGAGGTAGCGGGGGGGGGGGGCGATTACTCGGATATTAGAATAGAAGAAGCAAGCGAGAGAGAGAGACTACATCACACGGTATACGATTTAGACACTCGGAACGGGAAGAGGTACACTCGATATAGAGAAGGGGAACGAAGGGGGAAAGGGAGGACAGAACGGGGATTGTGACTGAAGGGAACCGATTGCAGGGGGAAACACAAGAGAAGACGGGACACTAGCCGTATGGCGCACTCACACAAAAGAGCAAAGAGGTATACGGGAAGGAAAGGAACAAAAGGAGGAGAGATGAATGATCACATCATTAAAGACCATCTAACAAGCGGAACAGAGGTAAGGGAGGGAGGGAACATTAGCTAGAGCTTATAGAGCTTATTAGAACGGAACTGCAGGCTCAGTAGAGACTGAACAATCCGATACATTAGCAAAAGTAAACAACAATTCGAAACAGGCATATGTGGTAAAGGAATTATTACGAAGCTACGCATATAAAACATCTTACAAAGTGGAAGACGTATAAAAGAACATATAAAAGAGGTGTATAAGCCGATTAAAATGGCGTTTAAAACGAAATAAGAGAAACAATAGAATCGGGACCGGGGGATGGGGGCTATGATTAATGAGCACTACGTGATTGGGGGGTGGGTATAAAATGGGGGAGGGGATAATGGGGGCTAACCGTGATGCAAAAAGGTAGAGGTAGAGGCTAAGATGAAGAGTGAGGAAATGAGTAGAGGTCTGACGGAAGAGAAGAGTGTACTCTTTAGGAGAGACAGACTATTCACTCCGAGACTGAGGTAGACACGAAGTTATCAGTACAATTGTGCACACCAATGAACAGGAACAACTAAGGCGGAGGGTGTCGGTGTGGGTACTGTATCCCTCGACGGAGAGAGATACTGATGACACACCGACCTACGGTTGAGGTAGATGAAGATACGGTAAGAGACAAACTAGGAGACAACAAGAGAAACTGCGAATGGGAAGGGACTTGATTACACCGATAAGTGTTGCGAACTGCTCCGGGCAGTCAGGGTGAGGTAGTTCGGAGGGAGGAGAAAAGAAATAGAGGGGATGGAGAAGTGGCAGGATGGAGGGGACACTACGAAGGTCTACCAGGGGGAGCTACTATGAAGGCTGAGGGAGTATGTGCAGGAGGCCACAAACCGGAGAGAACGCACTTACACGGGGGAAGAGAAGGGTAGAGGTAGATGAGGGGGGAGAGGGTGATACGAGGGAAGCGCTCAGTTGAGGTTATCGAGGTGGTAGTGATAAGAGAGGGAAGAGGTTAAGAGTACTGTACACAATGCAAACTCTACCAGGAGGAGACTAGGGGGGACGACGAATAGAAGAAGGAAGGGAATAGGATGGAACACGAAGACGAACAAGGAGAGAAGAGACTACACGACATGGACGATATATGGGGGTGAATGAGGAGAGGGAGAGAAGGTCGAGAGAGACGTCGCTCTTCTCGAGGGAGGCACACACTCAATCCGTCTTGAAGAACTCTCGGGGAAGGGGCTCCGCCTCCTCAGGTTTCACTGTTCCCAAGAAGAGACTGACGGAGTTCTCCGAGATGAGGTTCAGGAGGGACAGCGCCTTAGGCAGGATCTCTTGGAACTTGCGGGCGTCGTCTCCGTAGAGAGACTCCAGGTAACTGCAATGGGGTATTATACATGGAAAGCTTAACTGGGACCGTAGTCTTAGGTACTGTACATCTTCTCTAGGGAGAACTATAATTCGGAGTGTACCCACCGATTGAGGAGTGACACGTAGTCTCTGTGGTGCTTGTCAATGAGAATTCGGTCATTCGGATTAGTGATGACGTCGCGTTGAGAGAAGAGAACGATGAGCATGATGAGACTGATGGCCAACTCGTTCTTGCGGAGATCTTCGTGGAGGGCAGAGACGAATCTGAGAGGGGGAGTGATGGGGGGAGGGGAAGAGAGAGTAGAGAAAAGCAAGGGAGATAGAAGGGATTACAGAAAAAATACGATAGAAGGGGGAAGAACTCACTGCAGGAAGCGGGACTTCTGAATGTCGCGACTGGAGGCATTCAACTGGTCGAACATGTTCACCGAGACATTGTACTGCAAGACGACCACTTCGTCGCCATCCACTAACAGTTAACAACCGAAAGAGCTCTCTAACAATAAGGGAATACGAATCCCCCTCAACCAACCTGCGAGGGCATAACAGGAGTCTTCCACGAGTTGGAACTCGAATCGAATACGGTGACTCCCCTCACTGTCAGCATCTCCACCATTCCTCCCTTCAGAAGCGCGAATTTGCCCTCATTCGACAGCTCATTGAAGGCCGGCAACTGCAAGGGTTACGGTACTTACAGTAACCCCTCTCCTCGTCAGTGTACAGTAATCTCTCTCCCCAGTCTACCTTCTTCGCCATCTTGACGAGTCTCCTCATGGTGACATCCATGATGTTCATGATATCAGCGGGGGTCTTCTCCGACTTCATGAACGATTCTCTCTGTCGTCCTCCATCGAGAGGCTCGTTCATTCCAGAGAACGCTTCGCGGACCTCACAAATACACAATTCCCCATAAATTTAGCATAAAGATAAGTAAAAGTTTCGAAGTAAATAAGTAATGAAAATAAATAAGTAATAAATAAGTAACGAAAAGAAACTGACGACGTCGAGTGCCCTCAACTCTGCAGTGTTCAGTTGGTAGCTTAATCGATCGCCCGCTTGGATCTCATCGTGCTGCAATACAGTACTTCCCCTGCCTCTTCCCACAACGACACTAATCTCAACCCTCGCCCCCCTCACCCCCTTCCCCATCCTCTCACCTCTCCATTCTTCCTTCCAAACATGAGACTGAGATCGGGCGAGTCTCCACAGGCCATTTCGTCATTGATGGCGTTGTCCAGGTAATTCTTCAGCTTCTCATCGAAATCCGCCTTTCCCGCTGCCGCCATCGCACCGAGATCCGCGTATTGCGAGCCTGTAGAGGAATTTTATTTTTTAAAAATATATAATGGAATAGGTAGAAATCGACTTCACTTTGGACATTATCCTATCCGTTGTAGTGTAATGCAAAAAGCAAGATGCTCACCATTAGAGAGTGGCGACGAAACGCTGTTCAGCGGTGAGAAGACGTTCCTGAAAGCAATGACATTATTCTCCTGAGAATCAGCCATTTTGATCTCAGCAAAATAGAAGTCGTCATAAAATACGCACGGTTTGTACTCGGGACTGGCTCCCTCTGCAAGGGAAGTAGCAACGGGGGAAACAGAGGAGGTCGAGGCCGCCAGTTGCATCAGATTCTGGTACTCATCCATCGACATGATCACCTGCACATCACACTCTCCAGCTACCGTATCCCTCTCCTCGTCTACCGTAACCCAATCTCAGTACCGTAACCCCGTACCTGATTCCTGACGGGATCGACGACAGTTCTGGGAGTTGGTCGAGTGAGAGCAGCGAGATTGGGAGGGGAGCCGAGGGAGGCTGAGCCTACTCTCGCTGCAGCTAGACGTTGTTGGAGGAAGAGGGTCGAGTCCAGCTTAAAGGAGAGGGGATACTCACTGACTCACTGGGATGGAGAAGGGATACAACTAGGGTTCAACTGGTCCCCTATCATGCTACAGTAATCCCTCGGTTACCGTACCCCTTCCGGCGAGTTCTGGAAGACGCTTGCGAGAGTGCGTGCGATGGGAGGAGAGTCAGAGGTGGACGAGGAGTCTGTGTTGGGGGAGAGGAGGGGGAAGGCCGAGCCGGGGGGAGAGACCATCGAGGCTGAGAGTTGACGGGAGGGAGGGGAGTGCAGCTGAAGAGGGTACATCTTAATGAGGGATAGAGGGAGGGTCTCTTTGTTGGTTAGTCTTCTATCATTCTTATTCTCTTTCGGCAGGCATAAGACTAAAAGTTGTGAGCAGTACAGCTTATAATATAGTCTCTTTCTCGATAACAGCATTGTAAAAGCATGTCAAAGGCAGACTATATCAGCGTGTTCGCTGCAATGCGATAAACAAGTCTAGCGACAGTAGTCAGATATACGATAAGACCGCGTACCGGAGACGACAAGTTCTTGAGTCCGTTGTTCATTCCCTGCAGCATCAACGAATTAGCGCCTTGGGGCATCTGGAATAGACTGCCGTTATAATGACGACTCGATACAGTGTGCCTCACGGCTTATTGCCAGTACATGCTCTGCTTACACTACTCTCCCAATGACTTCCCATCTCCCTCCTAACTCCCTCTCCCTCCCCTCGTCATTCCCCCCCCCGCTCCCCCTCCCCTTCCCCTTTCTACGTTTAATACCGTGTCGGGTCGTATTTTCTGCTGGCTCGCCATGTTATTGAGGCGCGAGTTTTTCCTGCAATGTCTGAGTGAGTGGAGGGGGGAAGACGGTGGGAGGGATGGAGGGGGAATCAAGGGGATGAGATACAAGTCTGGGACGACGCACAAGCCAATTACGACTATTCCACCTTCAGCTGAATCTTCGCTCCGCCAATGAAAACAAACTGGTACAGTATCACGTGATGACTTATTGGGTTCATTTCAGAGGGTTCTAAGGAAAGACTAAGGACTAAGTGGGAAAACTAAACGATCCCCTACCTCCTCCTGAGCTGTTCCTCATTGAGAATCCACTCCTTCTTCATTCCCACCGAGAAACACTTCCTCAGTCGACACTTCTGACAGAATCTCCGAGAGACCGAATTGATGTCGCAGTCCTCGCTGTACGGGCACTTGAACTCCTGCAACGACTTCTCTCGAGGCTACCGTAATCCCCTCTACCGTAGTCCCTTCAACTATCGTAACCCATCCATACAAGCCGTGCCTATTTACCTTGGGTCGAAGTGCATTCCTTCTGAAGAAAGCCTTGCAGCTCTCGCAGGTGATGACGTTGAAGTTGTATCCGGTCGCGTGGTCTCCACACACTCTGCACGTCTTCTGTCGACGACGCGCGTCCTGCCAATCACATCCCATCTCTATCAATCGATAAACTACAGTAATCACTGACTCTACAGTACTATCTGACCTTTCAGCCCATATTCCACCATGTTACTGTCTCACTCGTCAGTCCCCATTCTTTAGTCTGATTCCCCTCGTCATGCACATCAAACATTCGAATGTCGTTGCTTACGGTGAACGACAAGGGAAAAAGGGAAGCGGACTACGTAGAGGGAAGACTACGAATGAGAGAGGGAGGGGGAAGAAGGAGGCAAGGAAGGGAGACGGGGACAAGAAACAGTCGGACATAAGGTACACACGACTCTCGAAAGGTTAACGAGAAGCACAAAAAGGCTGTACAATCACCGATCATTCACCACTTTTTTCCTCTATTTGCAGGCCCATATTGCAGTATGCATCCAGCATTATACTGGAGACTTCCTTTCGGTCGCAGATATCAAAGAGTGGATTGACAATGTGGAAAGAGCGATATGATTAACAATGAACAGGCAATGAATCACATCTCGTTCCTGTCACTCTCCTCTGCTATATAACTTCACTCTCATTATGACCAGGTACATGTATAGCATCATCTACTCCCTTTACCTCCTAATTCCCTCCCTCAATCTACCCTTCTCTTCTCTCTCTCCCTCTTCCCTTCCCACAGTGTACGGTGTATACGCCAAAGGCAAAATAACTATCTAGGCGACAGAGGAAATCGCACGCAAGACCACAGAGCGTAAGAGGGAATAGACAACAGCTAAGAAGATATTCGCAGTCCTATACAAAGACTGCCATAGCCTCCTCTATCCTATCCTACAGTAGCCCATCTACCGTAC
The DNA here is from genome assembly GCA_900490955.1 of Micoletzkya japonica. NCBI lineage: Eukaryota > Metazoa > Nematoda > Chromadorea > Rhabditida > Diplogasteridae > Micoletzkya > Micoletzkya japonica. Next base: position 76,857 of record LS853346.1, read on the forward strand.
CCTCCACTATCCTATCCTACCGTACCCTTCCCTTACCAGGTCTCCTCCATCAGCTCCAGCTGAGCCGGGAGATTCACATGAAGTTCGATTCTCTCCGTCGCATCCAGTGGGCGACTGACCGTACCCTCAAAGGCTACCGTAATCCCCGTATCTTACAGTAATCCCCCTCAAGGGGGTACTGTACCTACCGTTTCCGAGGGGTGAATTGTGGAGGGCGGCGGCGATGCTAGTGGGACTGCCGATGACGGGTCCCCTGAGGGAGGGCGGGGAGTGGATGACCGGGTCCTCGGGGGTACTCATCTGCGGCTGAAACATATCTCGTCCTGCATCTGCCTTCTCACACTCCCCTCTAGGCCTCTCTCGCATCTTACTCGTTTACGTACAACTCGTGTCCCTATTTCCTCCATTACAGTATCCCTTCTACTATCCACCGTATCCCCTTCATTTTGTTTCTCCCCGTTCATTCATTCCCTTTTCCTTGTGACTACACAGACGACATTTCTCCCACACTAATCCACTCTCTTCCCTCCCTCCCTCTTCACCTGTAAATACAGTCTGCCACAGACAGACACCCTCTAAGACCGTCGTGGTGGACAGTCATACAGACAGAGGCTAACAAGACAGTCGTCCCCCATCTCTTCTACCGTTTCCCATTCCCTCCTCTAATTAACGTCGTTCCCTTCTATTCCATCCCTCCCCTTATCCTCTTCTTTCTTCTTCTCTTATCCTTCTTCTTCCCTTTACAGGCCTTTCAAAACAATGACAAGTAGAGGCCGACTCGTCCTACTTCTCAAGGGACAGTTGAGGATACGAGGGAGGGACGAGACCCAGTTAGGGAGAAGGAGGAGAGGGAGGGGCTGGGAGAGAGGCAGACGAAAGAGAAGGAGAGATATGCAAGTAGGTAAGCATCCACTCACGTTCTTACTCCGTACATACTTAAGGGTGAGTAGGGAGAAGATGAGGGGAGGGGGAGCATCATTAGGAGGGATAAGAGAGGGAAGGAAAGAGAGAGATCGGCTAATTACCTCGTAGCTTACACTTCCTGAGATACAGTTATTGACGACGGGAATACTTCCCTCGTGAAGAAGAAGAAGGAACATCAAGCATTTAGATGAGGAGAGCTCGTTAACGAGAGAAGAGAGAGAAGAAGGGAACGGTACGAGGGAAAGGGGAGAGGGACGGAATGAACGAAGGACTCCACTACAACAACAATACCCGAGACACCCCCATAGACCATTATACCCCTCCATCGCTTTGAATACCAAGATGGTACGGTACCCATTACATTGTCTACCGTATACCCGTAGTCCACCCTACCGTATCCCCCAGTCATAGAGACAATCTCTTACCTTGAGCCATGATTCTGAAATGGAAGAGGAACAATGAGGAGGAGGAGAAGAGAAGAAGAGATTGAAGGCTGTCGCGATGCGAGAGTTCATGCACAGAAGAGAAGAGGGAAGTTATGATGGGGAGGAGAAGGGGACGAATGGGGAGAGACACTTTGAGAGTATCAGAAGGGGAAGAAGGTAGGGAAAGGGCGGAGCGAGGGGGATGCGGTGTAGTAGTGGAAAGGAGATGAAAGGGGAATCGGGAGGGGGAGAAAGGGAGAATGGAGAAGGGGGGGACTGGAAGAGGTCCACTGGCTCATCAATTTCACCCACTATTCCTTTGTGTTCCGAATACGGCAAATGGAAGAAGGCAGATAATGCTATAGAGAGGATACAGAAGAACGAAGACAAAGGAAATCAGAGAGAAGCCTTAGTCTCTCGCACTGTGTCCGATTCCATCAACATCAAACTACAGTCAGTCCCTATCACCTCTTAATCAGTCAACTACCCCCTTCTTATACTCCGTTTATCCCTCTTTTCTTCACCTCGTACGTATGAGAGTCAATTACGCATTTCCACCTCTCTTCCCCTTCTTTTGCCTCCATTCCCCCCTTACCTTCTGATAAAACTTATTGAACATTGTCCAGTTGAGATACTGTTGCGAGCTTAGAAGATTGTTGATGTCGACCATTCTAATGAGAAGTGACGACGATGAGGATGGAGATGGTGGATAAGAGGGAGGGAAGAGGGAAGAGACGGAGGGAGGCAGAGGCACCGATCCTAGTCCTTTCCCTCACGAGTCTTCGTCTTCCTTCTTCTTCTTGTCGTTCCTCTCGCGTCTCACTCACAAGACGTCATCTACAGAAGAAAAGCGACGAAATGAGAAAAGGCAGACCAAGCGAATCGGAGACCGTTTAACACGAATACAAAGAGACGACTCGAGTTATACATGGAAACTGCGAAATGAGAACCGAGAGAGGTACAAGAAGAGAGGAAAAGGCTGAGAAAGCATACAAGACTGAGAGCCTGGATACAATGTCAAGTTGCTTATTAGAGAGTTGGAGAGAGGAGACGGGAAAGAAGAGAGAAGAAGAGAGAAGAATACAGACGACGACTGGCACCGATTGTAGTACGTAGTAAGCAGAAAAGGGAAAGACGAAGAAGAAGAGAGACACGAGATAGGCGAGCTGAGATTAGACAGATACGAGTGAGCGATGAGCTACTTTTACTCTACTCAAGAGGAACTGTCCACTCTCCTTCCCCTCCCACTCTCTCGCAATCTTCAATGAGTTGTGGGCTTTGCGAGTCGACTCGAGTATGGGGGGACTGACTAGTAAGGGAGGTCAAAACACTGAAGGAGGTTAAAGGCGTTCCGTCCATGTCCCCTCTTCTTCCTCTTCCCTTCTTCCCTCTCCATTACTCGCCTCTTTATCTCCTCATTCAAGAGTTGCGACGTCTCACTACCGTCCTTGGAGTCGAGTAAAGACACAGAGACAGTGAGAGGGACAGAGTAGAAAGAGACTCCCTCTCTTCTCAAGACTTCACCTTGAAGAAGAGAGACTCCCTCTCTCTCTATTGGCACACGGGGAACCAACTGTCACCAAGTGAATAGTTAGCCTGCCCTATTACCTCTTTCACTATTCGCAAGCGGAGAGGTGAAGGGAGTTAAGAGGTAGAAGGGGGAGAGGGAGAGAGAAAGCATCCTCGTTCTCAAGACAATCTGTGTACAACAAGGACCGAGCACAAGCTCGAGTATTCCCTCCTTTTGCTCTTCATCCCTATCCCTCGTCCCCTTCCCTCTTCTTCTTCCAATTTACTTTCTCTCCCTCTTCACGTTCCCCTTACTAGTAAGGAGTTCGCTCGAACGAGGTTGCCCCAATTCGAGATCTTATACAAGGAGAGGGAGGGAGACATTGGAAGGGGAACGGTGCGAGACGGGAAGAGAGCATGGAGAGAACACAAAAACAGACCGACGAGATCCCCTTCCGATTAACTCATCCCTCGTCTCCCTCTCAGAGTTCCGTCTTTCGTAGTCTAGTCATTAGACTGTATCCGAGGACACACCGCACCGCAAAATTACCCCCACCGCTGTTCTAAATTCTCGATTTACATGCCCACCCTACCGCCGCTAGAAATTTACCTACCACAAAATAATTTTCAAATGCGAGTATTTATCCCCTGATTTGCAGTCGGAAGTGGACCGTAGTCCCCACCTTCTACACGGTTCCGTGCCTACATAAGGGAGAAGGGAGAGGGAGGGGAGAGAGAAGGTTGAGGAGTCAAAGCAGAGACTATCAGGCGAGGCTTGACTGCATATACAAGACAAGACGACGTCGACAGGGCAACGACCGTCAACAACCTTATTCCCCTTCCAAGAGGGAAGGGAAACAGCATGACATGTTATGAGGGAAGAAGGGATGGGAAGGGGGAGATGCACGACTACCCTTTACACTACTTATAGTGGTGATACGATCACGCGAGAAGAAGAAGAGGAGAATAAGCAGGAGGAGAAGGGAGAGAACACGTCGAGAGGACTGTAGCCTATGAGGACTTGAGTGAGTGGAGAGGGAAGAGAAGGGGAGGGGGAATGATGGAGAGAAGAGGGAGAAGAGGAAGAAGAGGCACGAGACGGAGAAAGAGTTCAGTCGTAGTCGTCAACAAGTCTGAGGAGAGGAGACGAGCCACGCTGCTGCTTCGTCTTTCTACAGCACGAGAGGGGATGGGGAACGGGAGAAGGAGGGAGAAGGGGAGGGCGACCGAAGGGGAAAACAACGTCCTTCCCTCTTCATCTATCCTACGGGCTTCAGGGGATCGAGAGGGGCCTTCGTGTATGAGCCTAGTCCAATCGAAACAGTCTCCATACTTCCCCCAGTCTGTCTCTCTCCTGTCTCCTCATACCCATCCCTCTCCTCTTCTCCTCTCTAACCTTCTCGTCTCGTCTCTCACTGTGCTCGTGACTACGGTAGTGTGTAGTATGAAGACATGGGAAGGGAAAGGTGAAGGGGAAGAGGGAAGACTGTACACGAAGACATCATCATCCTTCCATTCTCACTCCCAGGTAGTCTCGGTCACAAATAGTCTGTCAATGGTGTGATCAACACAGCCGATAGAGGGGATATACAGCTTATGGCTGCCATTCATCCCTCTCTGCTTCTGTAGTAGCTTCTCCCCTTCTCCACTACTAGTCCTCTCCCCCACTACACTTCCCCCTCTCATCAGAGTGTATCTTCCTCCGTCCAAGCTGCTTTCCTACTCGTGTACCACGACGTGGTGCGAAGGGAGTGATGAGAGTTGAGAGGAAGAGAGGTGGGGGGAGGGGGAGGGTACAGAGAAAGAGAGAAGACGGAGCGAGGGAAAGGGAGACAGCCGAGTGGCACACTGCCAAAACAACGTCTGCCCTCGTTCGAGAGCGAATCGATGAGAGTGCCAAGCTACTTCCGGGACTTCGCTTGCTTTGCTGTGTTAGAACACCCGAAAGGGAAGGGAAAGGGACGATTCGTTCAGTCATTCGAGTACGGGGGGAGAGACCTCCTCCCCTCTCGCACTACCGAACAAAAAGCGAAAGTGCGCCATTGGCTGGCTGAGAGAAGAGGAGGGACAGAGTGCGAGAGAGGGAAAGAAGGGAGGCAGAGACTCCTCGTCTCCTCTCTGCAGAGGGCACGCCCCGATGTTATACGGTACTTGTGGAAGGACGAACAGCGGAGTAGGACAATATTGCATGTGGAGAGGGGATGAGGTGTGTTTTGTGTTGTGATGGGAGGAACCGAGACTAAGACTGAGAAGAACGGCAACGAAGATTGAAAGGCGACAACAGAAGAAGGAGAGAGACATGAACAATCGAGTATGAGAACTGACACGAGGGTCACAGGCTTACAAGGGAGACATACAATGAGATAGAGGAGGAGAGAGAGTCTATACCGACGCGTAAATATATCGGGGGACACTAGGCAAAATAGGCAAAGGGGAGAGGGAGAGAGGGAAAGGGTAGACTGAGAGAGAACGAGCCTCCCCCTCCCCCAGTCGCGTCCCTCGCAGAGCGCAAGCAAAAAACATCAACACTCTTGGAACACGCATTGCTCTGTCAAGGGACCAAAACAAGCAGACGAGAGGGGGTTTGCAGATACAAGATGAGGGCAGAGAAGACAAGGGATGATAGAGGGATACGGTATTGGAGGCGAAGGGTCGAGTTTGAGACATTGACTCTCCCCTCTCTCCACTCTCCCTCCAGAACACACACACAGACACTCTCTCTCACTCTCATTTGTGTCTCGCGAGGCGGCAGAGTACGGTAGAAGGGCAGTTCACGTGTGGAGGAGAAGGAACGAGAGAGTGGGGGAGATGAAGAGACGATGAGAAGGAGGAGAGAAGAGAGGGAAGAGAGGGAACAGACCGACGGAGTGTATGAGAAGACTCACGGACTATATCGAACACCCTAAAAGAGACGGAATCTGCCAACGTCTTGCGAAACGAAAAGATAAGTCTCGTCTTTCGGTATTTCGTGTGACAATTGTCAAGGGGTGATACCCTACTCTCGACCATCATCCATCTATCGATCGAAGAGTCGACAGAGAGTAAGTGCATCGTGAGTGAGCAGAGAAGAGAGCCAGCGATTAGAGGAGAACGACCATTGGAATGGACGGGAGGAAGGGGAGACTGTAGACAGGAAGGAAGAGAAGAGATGAGAAGGATAGGAAGGATGGAAGTGAAGAATACACGGGAATGACGAGACGTGGAGAGGAATGAGGAGAGGAACGAAGAGGAACGAAGAGGAGAAGGGAAGGGGAGGGTGGCAAGCGAGCGAATTGTCTGCGTTCTGTTGTCCCCTTCGTCCCTTCGATGTTTTGCCCAGTAGTCCTTCCTCGCCACTCACTAACCCCCTCTCCCCTTCTACTCCATGTGCACCCATAAACACATCTCTTCTATTTTTCCCCTTCTCTCACATTCTCTCTCACGAAAGAGAGCAAAAGTCAGCCTACGTAGATTCGGTAGATGTCCTGGTAGAGCATCGATGAGCAGGGATGAGAAGACATTCGAAAGGACGACGACGGTGGATGATGGGAGGTATCGACTTCGAGGGGACCCGAAAGGGAGAAGGACCCTCCCGGAGGAGGGAAGATACCCAGGGATGACGATGATGAAGGAGGAAAGGATATGGTGGGAGAGGGAAGATCAGCCAGAAGGCCTGGGGGAAGGGAAGAGAAGGAGGAAGGAGGAGTGAGGGGAATGGTAGAAGATGGGCAAGGGATGCAGAGGGACAACGTGGACGAGATGACGACTAGGGGATATACTCCCTTCTTGAGGAACACTCGGGACTGAGAGGGAGCAGGGAAGAAAGGGGAAGAGGGACGGAGATGGTATGGAGAGGGCACGGGAAGACGAGAAGGAGGAGGAGGAAGAGGAGAGAGTGGAGAGGGGAGGAGAGGGACACACGAAGGATCGTGGTCGGTCGAGGGTACAGAGTAGATGGTGGAGTAGGCAGAGAAGAGAGGAGATGGAGAGCGAAGGGGGAATGGGGGAGTGGAGAGAATGGAGATACAAGGGACGATGGAGAGACGGTCGAGAAGACAGACGGAGTCCGAAAGGACAGAGGAACTTTTCGTCGTCAACAGAGGCCTTGGCGGTATCGAGGGAGTAGGGGATGGTGAGAGGGCAGGAACGAGGGAGGGAATGGAGAGAAGAGGAAGAGGAAGGCGAGGGAACGGAGAGATAGAAGAGCGAAGTACACTGCATAACAGGAGGGATGATGGGGAAGGGGAAGAGAGTGGAGGATTGTGAAGAGAAGAAGGAGAATGGAAGGGGACGAGGGACGAGGGACACGACGAACAGCCGAACGCACTTGCACTCCCTTCTTCCGTCTCTTCCCTCCTTGTCTCCCCTCTCTTCCTATTCTTTCCTCGTGGTGCACACCGACGCACGCTCTTCATTATCTCTACCGTAACCGTCTCCCTACTCATTTATGCTTCTTTCCTTCCCATCTGATGCACTCTCCACTTCGTCTCCTTCCTTATTCTCCTCCTTCTTTCGTTCTATTCTCGTTCCGATCCTATCAAATTGCCTTGATTCTTTTATCGGGGACAGCTGGATGGATCATTGACTGAATTGTTCAGTGATATGCTGATAAGGGGAGAGCAAGAGGGAGAGAAGGGTTGTTCATGAGGGGGATGCATCATTCGAGAACCAAAATAGACCATTCATGTATACATAAAATATAATTTATTATAAATAATGTAAGCATCAACAATATCCGTGAGTACATTATCATCACTAAGAAATAATTAGAAAACAAGAGAAGACTAATGATATGCTAAAACATAAGCTCTTATAAAGTCAAGAAAGGCAGCATTGGTAAAATACTGAAAATGAGAGTTTTTCCTGAGAGACTGCGAGACCAGAGCCGGACCACGAGTTTTTGGACCTATTCACGAGCGTTTAAATGAGCTCAGACCAGACATTTAAACTGCATTAGACATGGAACATGCGTACTCCCGCAACGAAAAGTGCGAAAAGTAAACGGCGGTAATTTAAAATTCCGTTACAGTATGCCTGGCGCATGTTCCGTTTTTTAATGTCTGGCGGGATCATACGTGCTATTATCTCTTTACCTCATTTACCCCTAATCATACTGATCGGGTATTCCGAGTTTTTCTCGATTTCATTGACTATCCGGGGAGTACTGTAGATGTAATGAGCAACACGCTTTTTACAAAATAGGATATCTTAGCTTGCTGAGATGATATACAGCTCTGATTAATTGACAAAACGAATTTTCACATTGTTCTGATCATTTTAATAAAAATAACGATAAGAATAGATGAGCGGAAAGGACTAAGTTAGATATAAGGGTAGCCCGTGAATTCTCTTTTAACAATTCTAAGAGATTCTGAGAGACCCTAACAATCTTCTGCTCGCGCCTGGCAATTCTCTTCGTTGTGGACACTTCAATATGGTCACTCCAATTCCAATATGGAATGTGAAAGTATAAAAGATCCTGATTTGGTTCTCAAACATCCGGTTCTAAAAAGACGGTTCTCAAACGTCTGGTTCTCAGACGTCCCATTCTTCACTTTTGGTTCTCAAACGACGGTTCTCGAATGATACATTCCCGTTCATGAGTACTCCTTCAATTCCCTCACTCGTCGTCTCTCCTCTTGACATTCTTGCACCCAGTCCTCTTCCATTCTCTCCTCTTATTCCCTCCGTACGGTACAGCCAATCATGCATACGAGAATGGCAGTCTCTACGTGCATTCAAAGTACACCATCCTCTTTCTCTTGTCGCTCAGGGAAAGAGAAGAAGCCGAAGGCGAGGGAGGGAACGGATAAAGAGAAGAGGGCAGTAATGAGGGAAGGAGACTCGGCTCGCGATAAGGTTGACATACATATTGGAGGGGGGACTGTCAAGAATGTCGCCCTTTTGATGGACAGTCGTTGCCGACTGATTAGGAGGGAGACAGGAAGGGGGGATACACACGACTCCGTCTACTCTGTCAGAAGACAAAGACACGGTCAGTCCCCCCTCTCTCTCGTGCAATAACACCAAGACTGTCTCCCTTGAATCCCCGCAGCCTTTACTTCCCTCGAAAGACTGTCTCTGATAACGGCTTTCGCCGCGTATTCATAAACAATCACAGAACATCAAAGGGACTAGAGAAGAGGAGAAGGAAGACGAAAAGGGAAGGGAATGAAGGGAACGGGGTGAAACAGTGATATTGGGGAGGGGCAAAAAGAAGTGGGAAACGACGGTTGATGAAGGAGATGCTGCAACTGTGTCTAGACAGACTTTATAAGCGAAGAGAAGGGGAAAAAGGAAGACAAACGAGTGACCAGACAACATATACAGGAGAAGAGAAGGGGCAGAAGGTTGCCAAGACTAATGGTCAGTTGATAAAAAGAGTGGAGAGGGGAGAAGCGAGATATACCAAGGGATTGGGAGGAGAAGAAGAGGAGAGATGGACTGAGTCTAGTACGTGACTCGATGAATACTGCAGAGACATGGCTGAATGAAGAGGGAAGAGGGCACACTAGTGAATGGTCATCTGAGGGAAGGGACAGGAGACAGAGTCTCCAAGGGGAATGAGAATGAAACACACGGCGTTTGGAGAGATTGGGATAGAGACATTGAGAGAGAGCGCACTGGTTACGCACATTTATCTTTACTTCGGCCACTCGCGGGACGATATGTATGAGAGAGGGCGAACAGCTGTGAGAGAGGGAGAGAAGAGGGAGAGGGAAGAGGGGGATGCAAGGGAAGGAGAGAATAGCTGCCTGGAGGGAAGAGCGTACTCGCCACGAACTGGCCAGCACCGCTCACTGTAAACAACGTGTCCTACTGAGGAGAAGAGAAGGGGAAGAAGGGGCATGGCATGGAAGGGGGATACGACTGCTGTAGACACTGTCATACGGAATCACGCACTATACTTTGGCCCCCACGGATAAAGGGTAAAGAGCAAGTGGAGAGGAAGAGATAGATGTACGGTAGACGATTAGAGGGAAGATATGAAGGATACGAGAAGAAGAAGAGATAAGAGTTGGATTGAGTGAAGGAATGAAGGGAATTGGAGGAACGAAAAAAAAGGGGAAATGGAGGCTTATCGATAACACAATATGATGTGTTGCGAGGGTATTCGAGAGGTAAACGACGAATGGAAAAGAGAAGCGAAGAGGGAGTGGAATAAAGGAGAGGGACAGGAAGGATAGAGAGAGAGGGGGAGGGAGAGGGTGGACAACACAAGAGTCTGTGTACCCGAGTAAGGATAGGGAGGAGGTGGAAGAGGGGAGAGATAAGGGGAGAGGACCCTCTCCCCCTCATTGTCCACTCTCACCCCTCCCTTCCATCTCTTCTCTTCTCTCAAACAACGCAACATTTCGCTGATCGTCCAAAGGGCGAATGATGCACAGAGACAAAGTAAAAAGAAGACGAAGAGAGAGGGAAGGGGAGGGGAGACAAGTAAGAGAGAGAGAGAGTGTGTGTGTGTTAAGAGGTAATATAGAGGGAGAGGGAAAGTGCAAGAGTGTCCTATTCTCACTACTCGAGACCGTTGCGAGAGTGAGACGATAAAAATGGAGATTGGCAGGAAGCAAGGGGAGAGACAAGGGGAAGAGAAGAGACGCAGACGGCGAAAGAAAAGGGATGGGATAAGGGGATAAACAAGTACATTGAGACAACGGTTTCCGCCCATACCGTAATACTATTGCGTATGATTGCTCAAGTGTTGCCTGCATTAAAACGTCTCTTTTGCAAGGCTGTCAATGCTTATTATTCCTGTTTCCTATCGTGCCGTCGTCTCTCCTCTCTTTTCCTTTTCCTTCTTCTTCTTTTCTGTTATTCCCTCTCCTTGAAGAGGCTACAACCAGTGCATACATCAATAAGCAAGATTGCGAGTTGCGATGGGACGACGAGGAGGAATGACACACACGGCAACAGGCGCTATCTCTCCCTCTCCGCCCTCTGTCTGTCTGTTCCTTCTTGTCTGTCTGTCCCGTCTATGTCATCTGTGTGTCTGTGCGTCCACACTGTTCGTCCTCCTTCGACAATGTCCCCCTAAGCCTTCGTCTCCCCCCCCCCCCCCTTCCCTTATTTCGAAACTGTTTTCCCCCTCATATTCCATTGCACCATCCTTCGCAATACCGCGTGTAAATAAGCACCAAGTCCAAGATATACATGTGTGTTGTCCAATCGGACGTTAGGATGGGTGCCTACACCCGTGAATCAGAGCGCAAAAGCCTTGTTAGGATTGCTGCTTTTGATTTCCTCTAATTGTGTAAGGACGCCTATAAAAATGTTCGAACAACACTAGCCCATGTATGGTCAAAGAAGCTTGTCTCGATCGTGAGACAATTATTTTATGTCCCAAGAGTAAACATCCATGAAACACAAGAACAGAAAGATCAAACAACACACGTCTCCCTTAGTAGACATCTATATATGCCTAACTAGGGCGGCCTAACGGCCGGCTCAGTTGACTGGTTCATTTGTTGTGCTGCTAATTAAAAAAAAATAAGATCTCAGACGTATGAAGAAGAAAAGTTTTTATGTAAAAGTGAACTGAAAATAAAGGGGATTCAAATTGCTGTAAATGTCATAATATTTATCTTTTTTAATATTGAAACTTATAAAACAGTAGACCTCCAAGTTCTGTTGTCCGCTATCAAATAATGGAACCGCAACTTGTACTCGTTAGTCGAATATTATCAAATAGTCGCGTAAATTCACCGAATAACTAATATCTGCATATCAGTCATTCATTCAATTGTTCAAAATACCCAACCCTCCCAATAATTGATCTCTGCATCTCAGGCATAGATCAAATAGTACGTCGGATCCAACGTAACCAAGGCATTTTTGCCGAAAAAATTTGGAGAATCAAAGCACCTTGGCCGCCAGTCCACCAGCCTATGTAAAAATTTGCTGGATTTTAAGCTTTCCAGTGCGAACCAAGACACTTTTATCCCTCTCCTAATGAAAGAATCAAGACACTTTAAAATTCAACGTCGTTACTATTTGATCTATGATCTCAGAAAAAAATGAAATTTCGTCTTTTAATTAACCAAATTATGAGAACACGTGAAAGTGAACGACACACAACTCAATCAAGTGTATTTCCATGCTTAGGGGAGAGTCAGTAAGGAAAAGGAGGGTTACGGTAGTAGGAGAAGGGATGGTTATGGTAATAAGGGAAGGAAGGGTTACGGTAGTAAATTTTCTCGGTATTTCTGTCGAACCAGCAACTGAATACTTCATCTCAGTCTTTCAGCTGACCTATGAACTGAATACCGCACCTCATCCTTTCCATTGACCTATGAACTGAATACTTCATCTCAGTCTTTCAGTTGATATATCAACTGAATACCGCTTCTCAGCCTTTCGATTGACCTATGAACTGAATACTTCATCTCAGTCGTTCAGTTGACCTATCAACTGAATACCGCATCTCAGCCTTTCGATTGACCTATGAACTGAATACTTCATATCAGTCTTTAGTTCAGCCAAAAACTGAATACTGCTAGGAAAAAAACTGAATAGGAAATTGCAATTGGTAGGCTTGATAATTTATGAATTCGTACTTGGGTAGGGCCTTTCTCCAAATATTGCCTGGATGGTTGCCCACGTATGAACTGAATACTGCATCTCAGACGTTCAATTCAGCCAACAAACTGAATTCTGCATCTCAGTTTTTCAATTGATCTATCAACTGAATGACGCATCTCAGTCGTTCAATTCAGCCAAAAAACTGAGCTCTGCATCTCAGTCTTTCAGTTGACCCAGCAACTGAATACTTCATCTCAGTCCTTCAGTTGACACATCAACTGAATACTGCATCTCAGCCTTTGCATTGACCTATCAACTGAATACTGTATCTCAGTCTTTCAATTCAGCCGTCAACTGAATACTGCATCTCAGTCTTTCAGTTGACCGATCAAATGAATACTGCATCTCAGTCTTACATTTGACCCAGCAATTGAATACAGCATCTTAGTCTTTCAGTTAACCTATCAACTGAATACTGCATCTCATTCCTTCAGTTGACCCACCAACTGAATACTGCATCTCAGTTTTCCAGCTCAGCCAAAAAGTGAATACTGCATCTCCGTCTTTCAATTCACCCATCTACTGAATATCGCATCTCAGTCGTTCAGTTGACCTATCAACTGAATACCGCATCTCAGCCTTTCGATTGACCTATGAACGGAATACTTCATCTCAGTCTTTCAGTTGACCTATCAACTGAATACCGCATCTCAGTCTCTCAATTACGATAGTAGAAGGAAGGGTTACGGCAGTAGGAGAAGGGAGGGTTACGGTAGTAAGAGAAGGTAGGGTTACTGTAGCAAGAGAAGGGGTTACGGTAGTAAGACAATGGAGGGTTACGGTAGTAAGTTTTTTTCAGTTTTTAGTTGATCCATCAACTGAATACTGCATCTCAGTCTCTCAATTCAGCTGCAAACTTAGTACTGTATCTTAGTCTTTCTATTCAGCCAAATGCTGAATACTGCATCTCAGTCTTTCAATTCAACCGTCAACTGAATACTGCATCTCAGTCTTTCAGTTGACATATCAACTGAATACTGCATCTCCGTTTTCCAGCTCAGCCATCTACTGAATATCGCATCTCAGTTTTTCAATTGACCTATCAACTGAATGACGCATCTAAGTCCTTCAATTGATCTATTACCTGAATACTGCATCTCAGTCTTTCAATTCACCCGTCAACTGAATACTGCATCTCAGTCGTTCAGTTGACCTATCAACTGAATGAACTGAATACGGCATCTCTTCTACCCCTATATCCTTCTACCCCAAACCCCATTACGCGCAATGTGTAGATGAATTAAATTAAATTCAATCTCAGTGTTTCAATTCAGGCATCACCTGAATACTGCATATCAGTCTTTCAGTTGACCTATCAACTGAATACTGCATCTCAATCTTTCAATTCAGCCACAAACTGAATACTGCTTCTCAGTCTTTCAATTGACGCACCAATTGAATACTGCATCTCAGTCTTTCAGTTCACCTATCAACTGAATACTGCATCTCAGTTTTTCAATTCACCGATCAACTGAATACTACATCTCAGTCTCAGCTCACCCACCAACTGAATACTGTATCTGTTTTTCAGTTCGCCAAAAATTTGAATACAGCATCTCAGTCTTTCATTTGACCCAGCAATTGAATACTGCATCTCAGTCGTTCAATTCAGCCAAAAAAAAACTTAATACTGCATCACAGTCTTTCAGTTGACCCATCAACTGAATACTTCATCTCATTCCTTCAGTTGACCTACCAACTGAATACTGCATCTCAGTTTTCCAGCTCAGCCAAAAACTGAATACTGCATCTCGGTCTTTCAATTCACCCATCTACTGAATATCGCATCTCAGTTTTTCAATTGACCTGTCAACTGAATACTGCATCTCAGTTTTTCAATTCACCCGTCAACTGAATACTGCATCTCAGTTTTTCAGTTGACCCAACCAGCCGAATACTGTATCTCAATCTTTCAATTCACTTATCACCTGAATACTGCATCTCAGTCTTACATTTGACCCAGCAATTGAATACTGCATCTCAGTCGTTCAATTCAACCAAAAAAACTTAATACACTTGGGTAGGGCCATTTCTCCAAATATTGCCTGGATGGTTGCCCACGTATGAACTGAATACTGCATCTCAGTCTTTCAGTTCACCTATAAACTGAATACTGCATCTCAGTCCTTCAATTGATCTATTACCTGAATACTGCATCGCAGTCTCTAAATTCAGCTGCAAACTTAGTACTATATCTTAGTCTTTCTATTCAGCCAAATACTGAATACTGCATCTCAGGGGGGGGGGGGGCTTTTCCAGGCTTTTCCCTAAGGCGTTTTTCGAAATCGCAAAATCCGGCAACGCAGCTCCATTCATTTTTCGGAGATCTCTCGATCAAAAAAATTTTTGAAAAATCCGTTAACTTTGAAGCAAGTTATGGCGTATCATAGAAAACCCTTATCACATTCTATATATAAGAGGATCAACTGTCATTTCCCCTCTTCCTTATTTGTTGCAAGCTAGCAGACTACTTATCATACACTATGATAACGCACGAAGGCAACATTTCGAGAGGAAGGGAGAGAGAGAGAAAAGAGAGAGGGAGAGAGAGAGAGAGAGGGAGGTAAGAGATGAAGCGCAAGGTCGTATAATTGGAATGAAGTGGCAACAGCAACGACTGTATCTTCAGTCTCGAGAGCATACTGAGAATGGATAAGGAGAGAGGGAAGGGAAGGGAGAGGAGGGAGGCAGGGAAAGGGAATACAATATAGGGATAAGGAGGAGGACCGCGTCTATGAGATATACTGAGATTGGAAGGGAATAGACAGTTATACTACGAATGGGAACAGTCATACGAAGTAGAGTGATGGAGGAGGAGGAATATACAACAATTAGGGGAAAGGGACCGAGAGACGAGAGAAATTGTATTACTAATTGAAGGGATATTGAACGAGAGAATGGCATGGTCAAGGGAATACAGAGAAGGAGTAAGAAATGAGTGAATTAAGTGAATGGACGAGAGAAGAAGATTGATACACGGGATGCAGAGATAGAGGGAGATCAGATTGCAACTACGAGGACTAACTAATGATGACCAGTTAGAGAAGACTGTAGTGAAGAGGGAGGGGAGAGGGAGAGGTAAAGCGGTGGAAGAGCGAGACAAGAGAGGAATGCGAAAGGAAACAACGATGCGCTGATTCAAAGGGCAAAAAGAGAACGGGAAAAGGCAGAAAGGGGGAGGAAGAGGAATGGGAAGGTTCTATAAGGGGAAGGAATGAATATGAGAGGCAAATGGAAAGGAGGCAAGAAATGAGCCTATTTCGAGACTGGAAGGGGAAGAAGTTGAAGGGGTAATCTATGTTAGAAGGTACGAGAAGAAGAAGAAGAGGAGGGAATAAGAGTCTCCGAGTGGAACGATCACTTGTGGTATGACCAGGGCATCCCACTCTATTAGTCCCCCTTCTCTAGATGGTTAGCCAAAGAAAACTAATAAATAACCAGCGACACAAAAGAGAAAGAGATACGCAGTCTCTACATAAAAATGCACCATTCGCCAAAGTGCAAGTGCGAAATCGCAAAAGGTGAAGAAAGGGAATAGATTGTATGCAGGAAATAGCACAGTCAGTTGGATGCCTTGTTTCATTGTGCAATATAAGACTGTCGTCCTCCTACTCCCCTATTCAATAGCTACAACCTTCCCTTCTCCCCCTATCGCTCCTGGCACCGTCCCCTTACTCTGTATTCCTTTCCTGTGTCCTCTGCCTATCTCATCTCCCCTTTATTCCCCTTACAATGATATGCATTAGACGACGAACAAAAGAAGCCGTTTCCCCCTCCCCTTTTCTATTTCCCGGACATCGAATAACGCTACAATGCGAATAGGTCGGCTATCTCTCCTTCTATTGTCTTCTTCATGCGTAAAGAACAAATGCAGACACTATTCTCAACATATCTTTCTCGCTTTTTGCAGAATCATCCAGAAGTGCGAAAAAAGACGGGGTGAAAAAAGCGAAAGACATGAACAAGGGCCCTGATGATCCCTTCATTCCCCTCAACGAGAGACGGCACAATCCGAGACAAGCAGAGAGCGTACTAAAAGCGTGTCCAAAGCCACACTTCGTGATACAAGGTGCCAGGAACGAATGAAGCCCTCTTCCCATTAAGCGTATACTTTATCTCCATCCCCTACCGTATCCCCTCTCACTTGCTTCGTTCTTGCACTGATCACTTCCTTCCCTACCTAATCCTACTGTGGAGAGTTCGCAACAACCTACTACCGTACGACACTATTCTCCCCTACAGTACCCCATCCCCTCCCTCCCGGTTATCTCATCCCCTCCTCCCTTATCTTCTCCATTACCCTTTCACGGCCATATCCCTCTCTTCTCCAACCCAATACTAAGAGAGGGAGAGTAATCGGCTTCCTTGTCCTATTGTATACAGAGACCGACCGTCCATCCGTTCCCCTTACTCTCTCAAACTACAAACTACAGTCTAGTCTGACCAGACTACAGTCTAGTCTCTCCCAACTGACCTCATCGTTCTCCTCTGATCCACAGGGAGATATCGGCAGTCCTGGTTTCTCGTGTTTCTCTGCGTGAAATACGTCGACAATTTCCTGCAGGAATTAGCATTGTTGGGAGATGAGAAGGGAGGGTTCGGGGAATGATGGTTACCGTACTCATGGAATGCCTTCCTCACATGGTCAGGCATACACTTTACATCCTTTACCTTCCAAATAGCGTATTATTGTTTGCCTTGTATGCTGGATAATAAGCTTTTCGACTAATATAGTGAGGATTTAGTCCCTTATAGCCCTTTAAAGAATCATCTTCTCCCCTTCGAAGAAGAAGAAGGGTAAGCAGAGAGTGAATAGATAACCCTCTCTCTCTGTCTCTCTCCCCATTCCTTCCTCTCACCTTATCAGCGTCCTTCGAGGCCTAAGCGATCAAAGGATACGCATCTATCGTCAACCCTAAGCAATGGCAAATACAACTATGTTTACTCTCCCAGAGTTACTCTCCCAGCCTTACGAGGTAAAAGCCCTTCTAGTTACGAGGTAATTTACCTCCCGAGGATCCCCTCTAACCTTCTTGAGTCCGTCGGGAAGTTCGTCCTCTTTCGCTCCGACCACTATGCCCTCTTTTGAATTGGGAGACTCGGGGGACATCTGAAGGAACGAGGGAACGGGAGATACGAGGGATACGAGGGAGGGAATAGAGGAAGAGAGG
Organism: Micoletzkya japonica; assembly: GCA_900490955.1. Taxonomy (NCBI): domain Eukaryota; kingdom Metazoa; phylum Nematoda; class Chromadorea; order Rhabditida; family Diplogasteridae; genus Micoletzkya; species Micoletzkya japonica. The sequence goes on from LS853346.1 coordinate 94,444, forward strand.
GTATGGAAGAGAGGGTTTACGAGGGAGAGATAGAAGGATGGAGAGAGAATCGCATAATCAAGTGATGAATAAAGAAGAAAGAGAAAGAGAGAGGAAGTACGTGAGGAGTGAGGGAGGAAAGGAAGAGAGGGAAAGAGTGCATATTGGGATAGAACAACCAACGCTGCATATAAGCGTCTCGACTTTCATGTCCCTCTCCCTTCTAATTCTCTCTCCCCTCCATTCCCTCCTTCTCTCTCCAGGCTACTCTCTACTCTCGCAGTAAAGGACACGACAAGAAATACGAAGCAAGAAGGGAGGGAAAGGGGAGAGTTTGGAAGGGACGCCGACCTGTGGTAAACGGAGAAGAGAGAGGGAAGCGTGAGAGAGAAAAGGTTCAAGTTAGAGAAGGAGAGGGCAACTAGTAGAGGAATAAACACTTTGGGGGAGGGGAGAGGGGTACGGTAGGCAAGGAGTACAGACGGACAGACGGAGGGACAGACACACAAACACCAACACTGGGAGGGAGGAGAGGGGAGAGTAAAGTTCACTTTCACCGAGTCTGGAATATTCAAAAAATAATAATATATTTTAAAGCGTTGAAAAAGTAATATTTGAACTATGCAAGGAGATCGAAAATCGTGGAGGTGATAATATCGATGCACTGATTAAAGAGAGAAGAGAGAGAGAAGAGGGGAGGAGGAGAGGGGAAGAGAGAGTAACGATAAGCATAGAAGGGGAGAAGAGAATAAGGGAGTATATCGAAGAGAAGCAATGACAAGCGCCCATTCCTACAGTAACCTCCGTCTAAAACAAGGGATACGGTAGACAGTCAAACGATACTTAGTTTACGCGTTCCCCTTCAGCACTCTTTTGCACGAAAACGATCGTCAATGGTTGGTCATCCCCCCTATTTCCTCATCCTCCTCCTATCCAACGCTTCTCCCCTATCACCCCTACTTCCCTACCCTACACCCCACTTCACCCTATCTCCCCTTCTCCACTGCTTCTTCCTCTTCTTCCCTCTGACGGCACTGCCAGGAACACATTTACTTTGAGCCCTCTCGTACTCCTCCCCTAGCAGTGCCTTTCCCCTCTCTCCCTCTCGACTCTCTCTCCCCTCACTCTCTCTCCTCTCACGTTTTCTCTACTTTCTCTCTATACGTAACTATGTGTATTCGTCGCGAGAGAGCGAGAAAAAACGTGCCAGCTAGTGCCGGGAAGCAAGAGAGAGAAGAGAAGAAGAGGAGGGGGAGAGGGCGATTCAAGGGAGGGAGAACTATGTTGAACGGGAGACGAGGGATAGGGAGAGCGACTGGGGGAGGGAAGAGAAGGGAGAGGGGGAGGAGGAGAGCAGAGACAGGCACCATTCGTCTTCTCTCTTTCCTCCTTCCTTCGCAACCTTTCAAACCGAAGAACACTAGACGGAGAGAGAATGGGGAGGGAGAGTTACGAGGTAAAGAGAGAGGGTTACGAGGGAGAGGGACAGTAAGGGAGAACGAGGCTGGCAGAAGACTTGAGTGCAAACAATGCCTCCTCTAGCCACCATCTACCCCTTTTACCCATCTGCCAGCCTTACCTCTAAACCTTCACTCTCCCCTTTACCTCTCTGTTTCCCTCTTAACTCTCTCCCCCTCCCCTTTCTCTCTTTCTGTCGTCCCCAAAGGGGATCGTGATAGTGAGACTTACGATCGCCTGGTTACGGAAGGAAGGTAAAAGAGAAGAGAAGAAGGAAAAAAGGGAAGAACGAAGGAAGGGAAAGTACACTAATCATGTGGAAGACAGACAACACTCACACATAATATGACAAATATAAGAAAGTCACGACGAACGGTCGCCATTTTGTTTTCTGACGAGCACCCAGCGTCACTTTTTATATAGGCAGTTTTCATAGGAGAAGTAAATAATTGGGCAACGCGTATACGAGTATATGAGAGGGAGATTAATGAGAGTGCGAGACACGCAGCACGCCGTGTTGTCAGTCCGCGATGTGTGCGATGCATAAGTACAGTAGGCTTGTAAAGTAGGCATAGCGCTGTGTCAAACTTCGAATATTAAACAGCTGAAGGCTACGCAAACCTTTAGAATGTATCTTTTGAAATAACTATGGCTCGCATTGCACGCAGATAAATGCATTGATCGCAACAATATAAAGAAACAAATTGTTTTGATCATTTTAACTGAACAGCAGTTGGAGGCCATGGTTGCCATATGGCCTATTCAAATTTTTCCCGCCGAAAGTTCGACCGCGTTGCTTGGGTGTTACGCGCTGCGCGTGTGTGACGAGGCCCGGACTACAGTGCATTAGTTAACACGTCGTGACGCAGCTTATGGACAGAATAGAGGGGAGGAGGCGGCAATTCGGGGAAATGTTAACTCTCTTGGTCTTGAATGCAAGAGCGCATCATCAACAAAAGAATATTCGACAAAGGACAGTAGGGAAAAAGTAAGGGTTCAGGTTTTCCTATAACTCTGCGAGGAGAACTCGCGAACTGATCTCACGAAGAGAAGAGAGCAACGAGGTTTAGGCAGTGTAATGTAATTGGATGATAGAGTTCTTGTTTGGAATGCACTTGGCAGAGTGGGGAGAAGAGTGGAAGACTACTTGAAGAAAATTTATAAAAACGATATTTATTTAGATGATTTTTAAGCAAATAGGAGAAAGTACTAATAAATGGCAGTTTTTGTGTTTAGTCTGAAAGGGAAGGAGGAGTGCGCGCCATGACTTTATGCAGATTAGACGGTCGAGAGCACTCGAATAGGGGCAGACTTTGAGACAAGGCGATAATGCCAGCTTCCCGGAAGGTTATCATAAGGAGAGAACTCGGAGATTAGAGATACACGCTAATGGAGGGCTGTGAAAGAGGAGAGGACGTCACTGTGGGAAGAAGAGAGGGGGAAGGGGACGAGAGAGTAGTATGCTAAGTTGATGGGTGAATGGACAGACGGTAAGGGAGGAGAAGAGCTATCTAAGAGCTGTATCAGACTACATACACTAGATGAGGGAGAGAGGACATGGAAGAGCCAATTGGAAGAGGGCAGAGGGCTACGGAAGAAGTGCACGCCTTGGATAAATAAGACGCGACCTGCGAAAGGAGTGAATGAACAGAGTAAGCGAAGGGTTAAGAAGAAGAAGAACTTTGAGTGTGCCCGTGTGAGAGTGCACTAGAAAGCAACATGAAAGTCCGAGCGAGAGAGTAAACGAGAGAGAGAGACCGCAGACGACGAGAGGACACATCACACCAAACACGTCAGCGCATCCACGAGCGCGCCAAGCCTCCTTCGCTTGCACCGCTCGTTTTCGCTACTACCAGCTGGTCTAGACAAATTGAAGAAGGGGCCCCCCTTCTTCAACTTCCCCTCCTCTTTTGTTTCCTTCCGCTTCTGTGCGAAATAGTCCACTTGCTTCATCTTCTTCAATTCCACATCTCCAAACTTCTCGTCCGATTGCTGAGCCGCCTCTCCTCGGGTCTCGTGGGTGATGAAGCAACGAACCTGAAAGCATTCTCGTTCTCAAGATCTTGTTTTGACAAATCTATTTCGGGTGCTCGAGTTTCGCAATTTTTCAAACACTAGGAAACCCAGTAAAATCCAAATTTATCGATCACGTTAAACACTAATTTCACCGCTTTAAGGCAGCTTTAACGCACAGAAGTTTCTAATATATATTTAAAACGGCATATACAAAATAAATAAACGATAGTGTCACCTGTATGTACTGTTTTTGTTTCCTACAACAGAGAAGAAAAAAAAGTTTAGCAGAGCTGAAGAGCAGATAAACCGACCTTGAAGGATCGGCCATTGACGTCTAGCGCATCATAACGTTCCCTGTGGCTCCAAGCTTCTGCGCGTACTGCGTGACTTCATCAAGCTTTGTCGGCCTTCGGAAACCGTTCTGTAAAACCAAAAAAATAACTCAGATTATCTTGATTGTTATGTAAAGGAACATTCAGTAATATGAGCCAAAACTACTAAGCATCATATTCAAGTGAAGAAAATCGGGAAACAGATTTGCATTTTCACACTCTTCTCAGCCAATTTGCCATAGAACCCCACTACACTCGTCTGTCCGTACCTACTGGACTCTCGGTACATCTTGGGGGCAAGTTCCTTCGGCTGCTTGAGAACTGTCTTGAAGAGTGCATCGTCTGCCAACTTCTTGCGACCGATCTGACAAAGGGAAAATGCGGAATAAGGACCAGATTTTTTTTGTATTATAGAATGTTTGACATTAGGGGCAATGAGGTCCTGCCAAGAATCCAAGAGTACTACACCACTGCCAGAAAAATGCGCGAGGCGCGAATTCCGCGCGAAGTTCAAACAATTAAATGGACAGTATTTTTGGCACTTACTTTAATTTCACATCATTTCATGTGCATCAGTAGACCCGTTTCTCGAAATATTGTCGGGGAGATAGCCTACGTACGTAGTGCAAGCCGGTCTCCACGGTAGCAAAAGATCGGAGCGCTGCGTGTAAGCGTGACTAATCGACTTTTGCCCAAACCTACCGTAGTTTAGTTCAAATGGGGTTACCTGATTTTCACTTTTCATAGTGTGATCGTTTACGTCAGCAGTCGGTTTCATTTCTCCGTATTTCATTTTGTCTTTGCCGTTGTATTCCTAGTTTCTTTTCAACGTTTATGTTTTGTATGCTTACAGGTGACCTCTATTACGTTGCTAGACGTGTTGGAAACGAATGAACCTGAAGCGACGGCCTTCTTATGCGGCTTGTCGGGCTTTTTTTACTATACTGGATTCATGAATTCAAGGTATGT
>LS853346.1:101912-112803 GCA_900490955.1 Micoletzkya japonica
TAAACGTTGAAAAGAAACTAGGAATACAACGGCAAAGACAAAATGAAATACGGAGAAATGAAACCCACTGCTGACGTAAACGATCACACTATGAAACGTGAAAATCAGGTAACCCCATTTGAACTAAACTACGGTAGGTTTGGGCAAAAGTCGATTAGTCACGCTTACAAGCAGCTCTTTGAATATTTTCTACCGTGTACCGTGCGGTTTTCTTGCACTGCTGATGATGATTCTCTTGTTTTTTCTTGTTCTGTTAAATAATTTGCTTGTTTTGTGACGTTCGCTTTCTGTGGAATTATTGTGGAATTTCAGGGATGACGATTGAGAAGCTTCTCTCGTTCAACAGCGTAGGCACGGCCGAATTTGCGAATCACATTGTTCACATCCTCTGACGAATTCAAGGTTAGTCTTAAACATTCTCGTTTTTTTCATTTATTCACTTCTTACTTATTATTGAGTAGTATACTCTGGTAATACATTGCCCAAATGCTTCGATAAATCAATTACCTTATAATATTGTGGTTGCAGGTTCCGAAGCCGATTCTCGGCTCTAAACCGTGTTTAATTCTGGAGGGAACTGCATTCGACGACGACGCAGGGATGAAGCGAATTGGCAATCTTCTCATCGACGTCTTTGGGGTAGCTCAGACGGACAAGGTTATAGCAGTTGTTTGCGGTGACTCTTCGTTTTCGGACAGTTGTTGTATCATTGGGAGCATAGTCGTCGACTCTCTGGTACTTTCGTCGACTAGGCCTATCAGAGAGCTTGTCAATGTAAAGTCTAACCGGTATATTCGATGCTGTTTTCAGGTCCGGTTCCAAGGCATGGAAGCTGTGTGTACCTGTCGACCGACGAAAAGACCATCTCACTGCGGGTGTACAGGTGGGAAGGGTAGGGTCGAAAGGCTTGTCACATACATAGGCTATCTCCCCGACAATATTTCGAGAAACGGGTCTACTGATGCACATGAAATGATGTGAAATTAAAGTAAGTGCCAAAAATACTGTCCCTTTAATTGTTTGAACTTCGCGCGGAAATCGCGCCTCGCGCATTTTTCTGGCAGTGGTGTAGTACTCTTGGATTCTTGGCAGGACCTCATTGCCCCTAATGTCAAACATTCTATAATACAAAAAAAATCTGGTCCTTATTCCGCATTTTCCCTTTGTCAGATCGGTCGCAAGAAGTTGGCAGACGATGCACTCTTCAAGACAGTTCTCAAGCAGCCGAAGGAACTTGCCCCCAAGATGTACCGAGAGTCCAGTAGGTACGGACACTCGTCTGTCCGTACCTACTGGAGTTCTATGGCAAATTGGCTGAGAAGAGTGCAAAAATGCAAATCTGTTTCCCGATTTTCTTCACTTGAATATGATGCTTAGTAGTTTTGGCTCATATTACTGAATGTTCCTTTACATAACAATCAAGATAATCTGAGTTTTTTTTTGGTTTTACAGAACGGTTTCCGAAGGCCGACAAAGCTTGATGAAGTCACGCAGTACGCGCAGAAGCTTGGAGCCACAGGGAACGTTATGATGCGCTAGACGTCAATGGCCGATCCTTCAAGGTCGGTTTATCTGCTCTTCAGCTCTGCTAAACTTTTTTTTCTTCTCTGTTGTAGGAAACAAAAATAGTACATACAGGTGACACTATGGTTTATTTATTTTGCATATGCCGTTTTTAAATATATATTAGAAACTTCTGTGCGTTAAAGCTGCCTTAAAGCGGTGAAATTAGTGTTTAACGTGATCGATAAATTTGGCTTTTACTGGGTTTCCTAGTGTTTGAAAAATTGCGAAACTCGAGCACCCGAAATAGATTTGTCAAAACAACATCTTGAGAACGAGAATGCTTTCAGGTCCGTTCTTCATCACGCACGAGACCCGAGGAGAGGCGGCTCAGCAATCGGACGAGAAGTTTGGAGATGTGGAATTGAAGAGGATGAAGCAAGTGGACTATTTCGCACAGAAGCGGAAGGAAACAAAAGAGGAGGGGAAATTGAAGAAGGGGGGAGTAATTGTGTGCTATTTGACGTATAAATTTATTTCTCCTCAAAGCTTAGTGCCAGTGGGATTCCACGTTGAACCGCTGATTCTAACGCGAATTGAACACATTGTGTTATGTTCAATTTTACTTGTTTGTCGCCATGTCATAAAAATTCGAGCAGAGAAAAGTTGGAGCCGGTGGGATTCAAAAATAACCGCTGGGTTTAACTGTAGTATGATATCAAGAAATTTCGAATTTTAATTAGAGAGCCGGAAAAGATGGTGTGTCAATGGCCTCTGAAACGGGCCTATGACACACCGCCTGACAGGATGAGAAAGGGCAGGATACTGCAACCAAGGGAGCTCGAAAATCTAGTACTCTGGCTCCCTGGAACATAGTGGTCTTTGGCCCATTGCGAGTGTACTTCTCATCTTTCCCTCTTTCCTCTCGGTGCACTACGTGCATTTATCGCTTAGTCTTCCCTTTCCCTCAATTCGATAATTGCATAAACGTTTACACTCGTTTATTGCAACTTGCCACTGGCACTTTCATTGTTGCGATCGGCCTTTCGAACAAATTATACACGCATTTCAGACAAGCAAAGCTCTATGAAGATCACAATTAAACCTAGGCAAACACTAGAAATCACAGAAGCAAATAAATACGTACATATTATTATCACAAGCGTGTCATCCTAACCAGATCATCTTCCGAATCTTCGGAATCCGATCGGAGAACGGCGTTAATGGCACAGGGAAGGTAGGGAGATCGATGATCTTCTATTTCCGGGGGGAAGATGGTTTGTGAGAGGGGTTTGGCCCCTTCTGCGAGAGGGGCGTCTCTGACGAGGACGGGGTCGGGGGGATAACGGCACTGGGGCCACAGGGCCTTAGACGTATCCTTGTATCGCAGACGGATACGAGCCCTTTCCTCCTTCTCCGATTTGCCCACGCTGTTCAGGAACTGAAGCAATTCACTCATCGAAGAAACAAACTTTGTCTCTCGAGTCATCATCTAGAGACATCTCGCTTTTCATGCACTCTTTCACTATTCGTCTATCCCACAATGCAATGTGGTACAGCTCGTCCGCCTGACTGATTGGGCTCATGACATTTTGCCAAATTCCCTATGCAAATGACAATTGATTAGTCTAATTCGTATGCAAAATGGCCATGACAAGAGAGACTGCTTCATTAGCATACGATTTTTTTTGAATTTACAGTAAGAGCAAATGTTGTTTAAGGCTTCCATGAACATCATGCTGGAGAAAGGTATTTGAACATGCTGTGTGTGTGTAGATATCTAATTATGTTGCTTGAACTTACAATTAGTCTAGGAACTGGAGAGTATCTAAAGGGGAACTGAAAGGGGATGGTTATCTATCGAGTAGCGAACACTGTCAAGTGATCGAATACGAGATAAGAGGGGAAAGGGGAAGGGGACGACTAGGGAATGAATGGGAAGAGGGCAAAGGTTGATGAGATGATACTCGATGGGGAATGCAGGGTACGGTAGGTACTCTCACTTGGAGGGGACTTTTTTGCTGAACCCAAGGAGGGGGGGGGAGAGTGCCATTATTGGAACGGTTTCGGGCTAGGGAGTAAGATTCATTTAAGGAGCACGCTCATTGATGATGAATACTCATTGGAAGCGTGATCAACCAGAAGAAGGAAATACTGAAAGTGAAGTGCACTCTGTATTCATTTACCTGTAGGGACACCGCCCTGTGCAGGAAGGAATCTGCATGGAGAGAGATGAGCGAGGCTGATCGACTCTTTTTACGCTTAGAAGGGGACGGAGACGACTTCCACATAGAAACACCTGGAAAGCGATAGGAGAGAGGGGAGGGGTGGGGGACACGGGGAGAGAGTAACTAGTTTCACTCTCTACCCCATCCGGAATACGCTCATTTCACATTATTGTGAGTGTTATTCGAAGGGAACGGTCTCTCTCGTGATGAGGAGAAGAAAGAGAAGAGACGGAGAGGGAGAGATAAGCTGAACGAAAGGGGGAAAGGGGGAGAGGGAAAGTGAAGGTCACACTCAAGGGCATGGTTACTAGAAGGGGAAGGAGTAAGTGAGTGAAGGAAAGGAACGGTTGATAGGGATGAGTAAGAGAATACAAACACGATAAGGATTTGGAAGGTACGAAAAGAGGAAGAGAGAGATAGTTGTGACTGAGACAGGTAGGGAATAGCGTATTAGCACGAGAGAGAAGTGAGTGAAGGGAAGTACACGGACAAGTGACGAATCGATCACTCTCTCTCTATTATGTGGGGAGGACGACAAACTTGCGACGAAGCTTCACAACAATCTCTCTCTTCCCTCCCTCTTTCAGGATGCAAAGAGAGAGAGGGAGAGAGAAGGAGGAGGCAAAGAGATACGAGAGGGGAGGGGGAGAGGGGGAGAGAGGTAAAGGGGCAGTCGTCAAGAAGCAATGAATTGTGCTGTCAGAGAGCGACGCTGTTCGTTCCCCTCTCCCCTCCCTCTTCCCATTCGATATTCCACCCTCTCCCTAGGGTATCTAAAAGCAGATTAGACCACGACTAAGACTAAGAGCAGACTAATCTTTCAGACTAATCATAAGTTGAGTACGTGCAACTGACAAAGGAATCGGGTTCATTTAATCGAATTAGACCATTTTTCCATGGTTAAGTTTCAGGCATGAATGATAACAAGAGAAACTTTCTTCATGTCATCCCCGAAACATAACCCTAGAAAGTCGGTGGTCGGACTCGATTCAGGAGGTCCAGCCAGGGGTATGCACAACACGGATGTGATGAAGTCACTCTGTTCTTCATCTCACTTTAGCCTCGTATCATTGTCTTCCCGTATTGGTCTAACTAGTCATCTCACTCTTCATAGTCAGTCGTTCATCAACGACCCACTACCGTATACTCATCTAAGCCTTGGGGGCTTTATTACGTCATAGCAACAAGTGAGATAGGTAGAGAATGACTACTTAGGGGGGAGTTAAGGGTTGGAGGGGGGAGGGGGAGTGGACTGACGGGTCTTCGCTGCTCGAAGTTGCTCTTGCACCATACACAACTGACCCCTTCTCTCCTGGAAACACACATCTACTCATAATCACTCATTTATTGACAATTCAGAGACGAAGTGGCATGTAGATAGTCTTGCCAAAATGGGAAAAGAATGCTTCATTTCCATTGCTTATCTCTGCGTCTCGCTCTTTCGCTAGTAGACGTGCAGATCTCTCTTGATTTTGTCAACATTACTCTGCGGATCGAAAATTAATTGTGAGAGAAAGAGCCGGGAAGTATTCTCAGTATACTAGGGAAGTACGTGCTACTTCATGCAACAAACCATACTACAGGAAACTGCATTCCCTCCATAATTTGCGCTCATTTGCGCGCGCTATAGAACCGACAGTAATTCGGTCAGTATTTTAGCGGAGTCTATTCACTTAGCATCGGCGTAAAAGCCATTCTCTTCCAGACAGACTAAACATCGAGAACTCTTCTTCATTTCCTGCCCGTAAACGTGCATTTCACAGTGCTAAACGCTTTCTTTTTCGCGTCTTTCCTTTCGTTACTCGATGTTTCGAGTGTCTTCTAGTCTTTCGGGAAGTAACAACAAAGTTGAATAGTTTGTTCACGAGTAAACGCAAGCTTTCTCCTGTGTTGACTGACGAGTGGAGAATAATAAGGGGTTATGGTAGGTTAGCACACGAACATCTAATATACGGTTGTGAACGACACACCATCTCCGGTCCTCCAGAGTAGCATATAATGCGTACCCAGAGTAGCGTATAACCTTACCTCATATGATGTTACTGTAAAACAATTATATGCTACTCTGGAGGACCGGAGATGTCTGACATTGCGAGCGAAGCTAGCCAAGATAATTACATCTATTTAGCTGACCGAGATAAAGACTAAGTTGTAGAGAGTAGAAACATACATGTAGATTGTGGACGACCTGTCCATAGGAGATGGTCTCCATCTTCATCTTCCCCTTCATCTTGTCAAGTTCCATCTCCAACTTCTTCACATTATTCACCTTCTGCAGCATCTTCCTCGTCACCTCAACAGATAGATAGTAAATAATATTATTGACATAAAAGTTCCGTCAGTGAATGTCATTTCTACTTTGTCCGCACTCTCTTCATGCCGCTTTGCTCTCTCTAGATAGTAGTAAAAATAGACGGAACATGATCGTCCCCCCAGGGCTGACAGAATGGGTGTTAAAGTGCAAAAACAGTGGCACCGCCCAGGCGAAATACCGAAGACAAATGAAGAGAGTGAGGTTGTGAGATTATGCATATTTGTACTTTTACACCCATTTTGCCAGCCTACAACCTGCAATTCACCTCTTCCTTTTCCACTACAAGTGCTCTAATCTCCGCAGCTAAGGCCTTCGTATCCACCTCTTTGCCCGCTACGTCCTTCGCCTTGCCTATATTTACATTTACCGTAACTTCATCGACTGTATCTCCCTACTATCTACCGTGTCTCCCACCATAACCCATCATACCATCACCTTCCTTCTCCGGTGAAGTCGGTGATTGAAGGACGGGGTTGGGAGCGGATTGAGTGGACGGGGATACAGCGATGGTTTCAGAGGATGGGGGACAGGGAGGGACGAGTTGGTGATTCCTTATAAGAGGTCATTCCTTACAATACTCCATGAAACAACTACAGAAGAGGCCATTAGAGATAGCAGAATGGAAAGGAAAAGTACAAATATACATAATCTGCAGTCTGCCTCTCTTCATTCGCTCTCGAGAGCGAGATCTCGCTATCTGATCGGTGCACACTTTTCCCAGCCGTTCTGCCAACACTAAAGGCAGAATCGCAGGGAAAAGAGAACTCTGTTGGAGTAATTGAAGTGTTTGGAATAATTCATAAAATGATTCTAAAGATTCCATTATTCTTATTAATCTTATAATCTTTAATCTATGGTATCTCACTCGGGATAGATACGAACACACTGTAGATGAGCAAAGTCAATGGGATGCGTCCAGAATTCCTGCAGGGAAATATAAAAAAAAACAATATCAGCATGACATGGCATTATTGTAAAAGGGACAAACGTAATGCCGAATATAATAGAGTAGATTATACTTTTGATGGAATACCGTAACCCTCACCTTTCTGTTGTGGCTCATCACTGCGAGAGACGCAGTGAGCATGAATCGATGATTGGGAGAGAACTTGGCTGGATCGATGAGGTTGATCGATACCTAAAGGAGAGCGAATATTGTTGTGTTCTTGTTGAAACTGGGAATCGCCAAAGGCAAATGAATAATAAAGTGTTGAACGAACGGCGACAGTCTCGTGTGGAGTGAGGAATCCACAGTTGGGGTTGATGAAGTATCGAGTGGGACAAGACGTCTGCACTCTCCATGCTACACGACTGTCCCGAGTGTTCCTAGATAAAGAGGTGGTCAAGTAAATAATAAAGAACGGAACATAGAGAAAACAATATTATTTCATTTGTATCTGTGAAAGCTTGCATTGTACATCTGATCAGTTTCTTGCACTCACTTGATGTCAAGAGTCAAGGAAGGTCGTTCCTTATTCATATCGAACTCTCCTTTCCTATTCACTTCCACAAATACATTTGCCTTCACAGTCGCAGTCTGTTCCTGTGGAGCAGGAGGTGCCGTTTCTGAACTTTATTAATTTTTTCCTTGATCCTAGTCTTTGCCACCAAACCCTCTAAATCTCGTGTCAAATATCTGACAGTAGGTTTGACTACTAGTATACGCTCCTTCTTCTTCCAATGACTACAATCCAATCTACCATAATCCCAACAAATGTCACGAGTGTTTGGTTCAAATTGATACACCCTTTATGACGAGTTGAAATACCACTACAAATATGTGCAGATTGTTTTGTGCGGATATCACGTGTTGCGGTAGTAAATTTGCAGTCGATAATGACGATGTGATGGGTTGGATTACTGTAGATATGGGTTACAATGAAGGGATAAGGCAACAAACTAACCAGCCATCCTAGAGCCAACCACCCTCGACGGGAGAAGAAGAGTGAATGAGCCGGTATACTTTCATAGTCTTTCCTTCCCTCCCACGCGTTGGTATGTAAATAAATCTTTGACCATTCCTCGTCCATTTGTGAAGTGAATGAAATCGTGAGATTAAATGTTGTCTGTGTTGACTGTATGAGAGAAGGAAACAAACTGGGCTTTTATTCAGAAGGACGTTTGATGACTAGGAGATATGGGGAGGGGAGGGGGACGAGGGAGGATACAGTAATCCCGAAGGGACTGTCCATGACACATCTCTCGATGGAGTTCTTGTTCCGTGTTCCCTCGTGGCCTCTATTTACACGAGGCAAAGTGAGAACTGTCAATTAATGACCCACCTCAATTTCTCTTCCTCCTTCACGCTCCGTCTTCCACGAAGCCAACATAGAGGAAAATAAATATTATTGGAGGAAAACGAACGTTGGGAAATCTTTGCAGCGCACTTCGCTAAATACAGTGAAACTCTCTTGGCAAAATGCCAGCTTAGGCTAATCACCGGCTCCGGCTGAAGTTTTACGGTGGTTAGAGGAAAGAAATGTGCAGCTCTGTCAACGTTCGCTTTCATTTAATAATAGATGGCTCGTCAAAAAGCTTGCAAGTAAGTATTCCGCTCTAGAGAAACACAAAACATGTTTTTGTGAAATTTCGCCCGCTTCGCAGACGAAATGAACGACTTGTTCGGAAATGGTAAACATTCCCCCGCAACGTAGAGACTGATTGAAAGCATTTGGGGTATTCTTTGGAAAGAAGAAGAGGACTCTAACCTTCTCTTACACATCGACTCAACCTATAGAGAAAGGGCAGAAGGGGAATTATAAGAGGGAAGAGGGGACAGCCTCGGATGGATTCATAAATAACTAAGTGCAGTCCTGCCCTCTCCCATTCCACTTCACCCAATCCTATTTTAACCCTTCCCTCTCCCTCATCTCTCTTCTCATTCCAAATGCAGAAGGATCATTCGTGCTAATCTTCTTTTCTTCTTTTCTCTCCTTTCTCCGTTATCCCCTTTCCTCTTAGCTTCTTCCCCTTCTTCCTTCCCTTCAACCCGTCTCCACCAGACAAATCCCCGTCCATTTCCCATATACAGTACCCGGAAGGGAGGACTCGACCACAGTATCTTCTATTTTGTTCTTCAGCCGAATTCCATCTCTTTTCCATAAACAGTTTTAATATTTTGTCTGTGTTCGAGTTTGTGTGATCCCTAAAGCCCTCGATCCCACCATCTCTCCCCCATCCCCTCCCCCTCCATCCATCCCCATTCTCCAGTCCCTTCTTCGTTCCTTGTTATTCTTCCCTAGTCAACACTCAGGCGGCAAGAAAAAATAATGAGAAATGGTATAGGAATTGAGAGAGAAGGGGAAGAATGCTCACACGGTACATGTAAGGGAAGGCATCATCGACTAAATGAGCTACGAGAATAGACTACCAGATACTCACCCGGCTGCATCTCCAGATGCAGGCACAGATGGAAGAGCCACAGCATTCCGCCCGGTGAAGAATGTGTCTAATAGCGAATTGACCACTAATTTTGAGTTTTCTCAAGAGTGGCTGAACCAATCTACACCAATATTTCAGGGCTATTATAAATCGTAGTAATGAACTTAAGTTTTCAAATTCATAATTTTTGGTTAACTCAGTCGCCTGCATGATCAAATCTTAAAACCTCTATTCGCTATTAGAACGCTTGGAATGCTGTGGAGCAGTCAACCGAGAAAGCATCTAGATGGATCAGACCGTGATCCCTACACTTCACTCCGCGATAAACACTATTTGTTCTTCATTGTTATCACAAACTCCTACAGCGAGCTATTCCCTATATTGGATTCCCACAGAGGAGTTTATTGCCATCGCACGATAAACGTTTTACGAAGAATGGCGCAGATTCCCACAGAGTTCAGTTTACGGTGAACAATGCTGCTTAGACAACACCAATCTAGTTAATTCGTGTGATAGACCATTTCTTGGTCTTCGATGAATATGCTTCAAGCTAATGAAGAACTGAAGAACACAGCAAAGGACAGAGCACAAATGGAGGGTATTTCCAGGGCTTAGAAGTAGTGTGTCAGTTCCGTTCACGACTCACGATCCTCCCCCCCCCCTCTCCCACTTCTCTCTCCCCCTCTCCTCTTCTCAATTCTCTTCCCCTCTCCCACATCCATCGGTTCTCTTTTAGCGTGCAAAGTACTAATTCCATCAGAAAGAAGCACATGTCTTGAGAGGAAGTGGAGGAGGTTACGAGAGAAGAGTGTGGGGGGAGGATAGGGGGGATTCAGAGGGGAATGGAATGGGTTTGAAGATACGGGATACGATGGGATCACGTCACGTTTCTATCAAGGAAGGCCCATTTACTTAGCATGCAGTTAACTCGAATGGACCTCAATCAACCTATGCATACTGTATGGTCCAAGTGCTTACCTCACACTGAAAGAAATTACCCCAGGGGTAAATTCATTTACGCGCTACCCCAGGGGTAAGTTACCCTAGTGCCCCAAATTACACCAGCGGGCCGGGGTAAGAAGTACGGCACCGAAATTACCCCAGCGGTTGAATTTACCCCAGTGCTGGTCCTCGACTAATACAGGAAAACTTAGAAGGCGGCTGGTGTAGTAATGTTACATAAGTGATGGTAGTCTACAAATCGAAGCATTTTTTCATACATCATTGCAAAATCTTTATGAAAAGTTGAAAAATATGCTTTGATTATGCAACCGCAAAATACAACGGGTACGGTAGCTTGAGCAATTTGAATTCGCGCTCAAGTCAGAAATCGCTTCGGGACAACCTTTAACTTTATTTTGGGACATATTTTGTTTTTGTTTTGATTTCTTGTTTATCCGTGTTGTTTTTGTTCTGTCTGATTTTATTGATACCTTTCGTATTCAGATGGAGGATGGCCGCATCC
>LS853346.1:113453-140619 GCA_900490955.1 Micoletzkya japonica
CAACCGCAAAATACAACGGGTACGGTAGCTTGAGCAATTTGAATTCGCGCTCAAGTCAGAAATCGCTTCGGGACAACCTTTAACTTTATTTTGGGACATATTTTGTTTTTGTTTTGATTTCTTGTTTATCCGTGTTGTTTTTGTTCTGTCTGATTTTATTGATACCTTTCGTATTCAGATGGAGGATGGCCGCATCCTGCCCGACTACAACACCCTTGCCCTTCGTCTCCGAGGTGGAATGCAGATCTGCAGAATGATCATGATCTAATAATACCCGTCCCCCCCGCTTCTTCGTCAATTCATAGTGATCCCCTCGCCAAGTCCTTCCCTCTAAGCTCCGCCCCCTCCCCTTTCCCTCCCCCTCTCCTTACCCCCCTAGTCTCCGTTCCGAATGGACCTGTCGTCCGACAACTCCTCAACTCCTTCTTGTCTCACGGAACCCCTCAATGTGCCTCTTCCAGTCAAACTTGGTTAGCTGCTTCATCAATTTCTTCAAATTAGACGTTATTTCTTTTTTCTTTATTAGACCTTTCCCGATGATTTTAGTGATTCTTCATAAATAAATCTATGTGACAGGAATGTGCTAGCTGTCACTGATAGCTTTGCCATTCCTCTCTGCTATTCATTTCAAACCTTCCTATTCTAATTGTAAGCATCTCGACTGCAAATTATAGTGCACGAGCTTTTCTCGGGAAAAGCAGTGCGAGTAGACAACGTGTGACAATCGACAATCTTGGTTCGGCCAATCAGAATTTTAACTAGCCTACTGGACTGACATTATTCCATGGCTGACATTGACATAACAACTTTGACAATACGATGATACTGATAAGGATAAGCCTCTCTTTCAGTGGTGGGGAGTGCGTATCTGAGTGTGGGAGTGCTTTCGCTCTTCGGAAACCTCACCGTTCTCCTCGTTGTTCTCCTGAGAAGACAGACCCGGTCCGTCACGAATATCTTCATATCGAGTGTCTCCGCCGCTGATTTGGTGAGTGGTTTCTCTGCCTTCGTACGGTGATGCTCTCGAATAGTCCCCCTCATGGATACTGTACATGCGCTTTGCACTCGCTTCGGGCCTCGTTACTGTTTAGTACTACGCTTCCCGCTTGAATGCAAACGACGAACTTTGTCTATTGATGGGAAAAGAGCAAGTTGAGAAGGGATAGAAGATGAAGGGGGAGATAGGACACGAGACTAGGTAGTATGAACATAGACTGACCGACTAGTTTTAGTACATGATGGACTTTAATTATTGGATAAGTATAGCCATAACTGCATAGTTATCCCCAACGCAGACACGTTCATTTCCTTCCTTAGAGGTTTTCGTGAGAAACCTGCGAGTGTTATGTTTCACATGTGATAGGAACTAGCTTGCTCTTACTCTGTTCTGATTGATGGAGGGTAGTAAGAAGTACCTCTTATTAGCACGTTGTGTAATGTCTACTTCCTCCATCCCATCCACGAACCATTTATATCGTCATTTATGCTGCTATTTCACCTGTTGCACAAGGGGGAAGTAAGAGAGGCAAAGAGGGAGGGAAAGAGGTAGGACAAGATTTGGAAAGAGGGAGGACTGAACATTCCATAAGTAGACAGTGGAGTGAACGCCGGAAAGAGGAAAATCAAGAGAAGACGAGAAAAGAGGCGAGTAAGAGAGGTACATAAGGAGAACGAAGGGAGAGAGTATATCAGAAGAGGAGATCTGTCGACGGTAATTGAGGGAAGGGAAGGGAAGAGGGTAACGTCTACTCCGATTAGACTAGATTGCCCGTTGTGCAACGTTGAGTGGATGGGGATAAGAAGTGTTCTTCTCTTGAGGTGATCACCCTCTTCTCCCTCTGGGCGACTCCCCTCTCCTTCTACCAGAAGAGATGGGACTTCGGGCAAGCGATGTGCTTCGTAGTCTATGCCATTCAGGTCGGTCCTCTCTTTCCTGTCGACTAGGACGTCTAATCCATAGATAGTAGCCCTATTTCTCTGCGGGAACCCGAACCCAGCCTAAGAAGCAGTTTCACCTTTCGTCATTCCCCCTATCCCATCCTCTTCTCTCCTCTCTCCCCCTTGCATACTGAAGGTGTCGAAGGGGGTTTTGTTTTTGGTAGACTTCCCACTGTATATGACGTCCCACAGAAGACACGAATACGCAGCTTCGCCTGAGTACTCAATTCTCATTTAGATGACTTAAAAATACTGTCAATATATAAATTCACCTATTATATCTGCCAATCTATATAAGTTTGACGGATGTCGAGAGAAAAGATGAAAAAATCATAAAGTGTGTCCTCTCCCCCACTCATAAGTCCCCTTTCTCTTCATCTACCCTACCTTTCCTCAGGGTATCATCATCCCCTCTGAGTGTTTCCCTTCATCCCCCGTTCCCTTCCCTTCGTATCAATTGCATTTATCCGCGACAGCGTAGATATGTTCTCACTTCGAATTCCTCTCCATTCCTCTTCCTTTCCTTCTCTTTTCCCCGGAGAGGCTCCGCTAAGGAACAAAGAGAATAGATGATTGTCCAAATATGCGTCATTCTGGGAAGGCGTATAATTGAGTGCCCGTAGTGTCACCCTTTCCCTCCATGGACATTAATGCCTCAACTTTACGTTCAAACGACAAAGAGAAAGATACTTTTAATTCTCGCGGTAATTACGCTATTATGGACGACGTAGTGGTGGAAATGTACTCATTCAGAGGATAGGGGGGAGGAAAAGTGGGAGAATAAGGGGGGAGAGAGGAGAGAGAAAAAGTAGAAGAGCATGAGGAGGAGGGATAAATGATGACGAGAAGAGAAGAACAACGGGTGAAAGGTCGTGAAATGAAGAAGAGAAGGGGGAGAAGGAGGGGGGAAAGGGGGGAATGGGTAGAGGAAGAAGAAGCGGGAGAAGGGCACATAATGCCTGACATTAGTCACTCTTACGAGTATTCTTAGGACTGGTTGAAATGAGTGGAAATGCTCTCTTATCACAGCAAGAATGTTTCCCCTCGACTGGTGAATAAGGAAGTGTGCGTATTCAGGGTGCATCCCTCATGTGGGCTCCATTCACACTCGCAGCCATCGCAGTTGATCGGTAGGCTGTCCTTTCCATCTGTACCCAGGGGAAAATATTCCGTCCGTTGTCTTATCCTTATTCACGACGGGAGACCCAGCGGTGCGAAGAAAGTGCAGACGATGTAGGAATTTACTGATGGAACTTTTTCGTAAACAATATTTATGTCCCACCTTCCCGTATCTCAAATCGATCCCTTTCCCCTTCAGATACATGCTGGTCTCTTCTCCTTACAAACCACAAATGTCTCCGAAGACTTCACTACTTGTCATAGTTGGTTCGTATTTTATATCTACCGTAACCCTCTCCATTTACCCACTATCCTACAGTAACCCTTATCTATGAATGCTAACATCATGTCTAGTTTCGCCCCTTCAATATCCTCCCCATCTATTAACTTATTCCTCTTTCATTTGTATGCCTCTCACGGCATTTCGTAGACTAACTCCTTCATTGCACGATCGAATAGCTAACTGAGGGAAACGAGGGGGCGGACGGGACATAGTGGGGAGTAGGGGAGTAAGGTAGTAGATAAAGGAGGAGAGTAGGGGGTGAGAAGGTAGAAGGTAGAATGAAGGGGTAGGGGGTAAAAGGGGGGAGGCGGGAAGAGGGGACGCAATTAACGTACGACTTCGTATGTAGTAAAGCCTCGCTTAGACGAAGGGGCAACCTTGTTTGATGAGAGAACAGAGAACAAATTGAGAGGGGAAGAGGACCTATTGGGAAGTGAAGGGAGGGGAATGGATGACATAGTGGAGGGATCCCCTCCCACCTACAGGATTAAATGGAAAGGTTGACATATTCAACTAGACCTGTCCAGGGGAGAAACACAAAATGAGTTGAGAGGGATCAGAAAGAGGGAAGAAAATGAAAGTATTTATTGAGGTATCTGGAGTGGGGCCTTTCTCGTGCTGACTCCGATGTTGGAACACGTGGAGTACTTCGAAGTGGGAGAGTGCGATCGGGTACGAAGCGAACCTCCCTTACCATTCAAGTTCCGTCAGTAAACTCATTCCTATTATTGACGGAAAAGTTCCGTCAATCAACTCATTCCTACTTTGTCTGCAGTCTCTTCATACCGCTTCGCTCTCTCGTCGGAGGTAGGAATGAGACGACGGTCGAAACATTTTCCTCAACCATACTTTGTCTGCACTCTCTCCATACCGGTTCGCTCTCAGTAGGAATGAGAGAACTGAAGGAAGATGTTCCTCAACCATAGGTTAGAGATATGAAGGACTGCAAGCAAGCATTGGGAATACCTAGGCTAGGGAATACCTAGATAGTCCCATATAATGATCCCCCTGTCTCCCTCTTCATTCGCCTCCTCACAGTCTCCTATTCCCTCAAGGAATTTCGTTCTCGCTCCACTGAAGCGTATTTCATCTCCAGTCTTAGTAGTCATCGAAATGAGCAGAGTGCTCACCTCTGTTCCCCCATTCTCTGTCTCTCCCTCCCTTTTCTCTCCCAATCCCTCCTTCTCTCATCTCCCTTCAATCCTCCCAAGTGCACTTCTTCCATTTCTCCTACAGTATAATGAATAGAGAGAGAACAATTCGTGTTTATCAAATTGTCCTTATTCCCTTGCCTCCGTGCGTTCGATTGCAAGGACCAAAGTGAATTCCCCCGTAGAAGTGTCGTTTCGCGAGAACGAAGGGGGACGTGCACAAAACAAAGCAGCGGATAAACACAACACACTTTGCATGTAATAAGGAAGTAGGGGGAACAATACTCGAATTACCCTCTAATAGTGAACAGTCTAGTAGTCCTCACTAAATAGCATAGTGGATGTCAACAGTACGCAGAAGGATGCAATATATGGAGAGAGAAGGCAATAAAGTGGGGGGAAGTACAAGAGGGCTTCAGTCTCTCGTCGAGTTGAGTCTATTAGAGGGACTCACTGATCGCTTCACCAGCTGGCACATCATTGACCATACCGAAAACCGTACACATCAGAAAGAATGAATAACGGAACAAAAGGATAGGTTGGAAGATCATTCCGAATATCACAAGCTAGAGAGAACCTGGAGTAAAGACCTTCTACAATCACTATCCTCCATGTCCCCCTAATCCCCTTTCCTTTCAGTTCTGTGTCGAGTTCTGGCAGCCGCACCAGGAGCTCCGTCTAGTCTACGGTATCTGTGTCCTCCTCATCCGGTCCGCCCTTCCCCTCCTCGTCATTTCCTTCTGTCACTGGAGAATCGCCACCATTCTCGACTCGCATGGAAAGAAACTCAAGTCGAGGAGGAGCAGTTCTGTGTGAGTGGAAAAGGGGAAAATTGACGGGGACAATAGTCTGTATCTCAAGGAGAGTTGTTGCACTTGGGAATGTATCTGATGATGTCGTAGGCTGTAAGGGTATAAAGGGGGGAGGAAGCTTGGGTTGGAGAGGAGGGGGAGGGAGAGTGCATAACCACATCACTGATAATCTACGATCGCATTAAAGCAACTGTGCATCGGTGAGAAACGGAAACAGAATGCGTTGCGGAGATCCGATGAGTTGGGCACAGACGGACACAATGCGCGAACTGACAGACAGACAGAGTCAGTCTGCGATTCGGTAGATGGGATTACGGTAGAGTGAGATGAGGACACTCGTCTTGTTTTAACATTAAAAATCGCCTACCCGCCACCCATCCACTCTTCCACCCCCTCCCCCTTATATCTCCCCCTCTTTTGCATTCCCTCTCATACCTCGGCTCTGCATGCAATGTCCCTTCATCATTCATCAGATTCCCCCCCATCAGCCATGGATGAGATTTCTTACGAAAATACGAAGGAAAGAGTCACATTATGGGACTGAAAGGGACTGATTTCGAAGGAGGAAAGAGACAGACAAAAGTTGAGAGAAGTGACGAAGAAGTGTGAGATTGTAGCCTTCGTAAAAGCGACCTTTCGAGTCGATTAGAAGGGGGAATGTTGGGGAAAGAAGAGAAGGAAGAGAAGGGAAGAGAAGGCAGCACGTGAGAGGAGGTCTAATGGAAGATATTCGAAAGGACGGGATTAGGAAGAGGGTAACACGCGACAATGCTTACAGGGTATTAGCCCTTCCCTTATATCATGCGATGCTCACAAACAGATAGCCACGACCTTTGCGAAAATGCTTCTGGGAATCACTATTTGAGGGAAGTCATGACTATTGGTGTAGATACGTGACACACCTGCAGGTGTGTCACGTATCTACACATGTGTTTATGGGAATGAGATCAGGGTCGAAGCTTCCCCACTTCATCGGGGTGTATATATATATATGGTTGAAGAAAATAGTTGTCGCAGTTTACACATTTCTAAGCAGTGTGAAAAGAGTACAGACGAAATAGGCATGAGTTTACTGACGGAACTTTTAATCCCCTCGTGTTTGCAGTGCGACATCGACAGCGGAGATTCGTCGCAAGCAGCGTCTTCAGAAGCTGCTCCTCTCGATGGTCGTCATCTTCGCTGTCTCCTCCTTCCCTCTCGATCTATTCAACGTCCTCCAAGACGTGCAGATGGTCTATCCCGTGAGTAATGTCTCCATTCACAAGGGGAACACGATGAGACAAAACAAGAAGAGCTAATGACCGCCTTCTAATTCACACCTACAAGAAGCATTTGCGTCGTTTGCATGGCTGTAATTGGGGGAGTAGACTGATTTGAAGGGATACGAGGGAATGGAGAGAGTTTGGATAGGGAGAGAACTCTTGATAGATATGGATGGATGGGGAAACGGAAGTGAAGTGTACTGAGAGAAGCGCCAAGTGAAAAGGGGACTTATGTTCTCATTTGCCGCTTCAACTTGTCTCTAGTGAAGGAATTAGACTAATCGACGTACTTCTCAAACTCTTAGAGTGCATCGATAAACGTTCTTTCGTAGCCCTCAACTGAGGTCTAAGCCTAGCTGAATAAACGTAAAGCGGGCCTTCGGCTGATCAAAGAATCTTCTGATTTACTGCTCCTTTCGATTCGTTTAGCAGTCAAAGGGCTCAAATTGAGACCAGAAGGCGCATTTTGAAAGGATGAAGAAAGCGAAGATCCTGGTCCATTATATTACTTCCCTTTCAGCCCGCCGCAGGTATTCTATCGGAATCGGCGAAGGAACTTCTCTTCTTCTTCTGTCACTGGATTGCCATGGCCGGTACGTAGATAGATGTCTATCTTTATATCTGCACAGTCAGTCCACGTTTGCTAATCAACGTAAACACATCATAGAACAAGAAACAGTTGCACAACGATAAGGATGGGCCAATGCTTCTCTAGGTAGCATTCCCCTCCCCGTGAGAACTCCCCCAGTCTAACCCTGTCTATGCATATACATAGATATGTATTCCTTTCCCTCAGGTTGTCTCCTCAACCCCCTCGTCTATGCCTGGTACAACGACAACTTCCGTGCGCACATCAAAGTAAGCGAATTCCCTCGTTCTTTCCCTCTTCCCTCTTACCTCCCTCTCTCCCCTCTCCCCTCCCCCTAGATATCTCCCCCAATGCCGATATCCCCCGTATGAATAGCATATCTCGTCTCGTCTACTCGTCTATTCATACAGTCTTCTCTTCCCTTACAGGACCTCTTCTCGAAGGAACGTTCCTCCTTCCGTACAGTAGTGACAACTTCGAAGGGAGAGTTCTCTCGGTGTGACAATGCCCCCAATACAGCGACACTCCTGGATACCCCAGAGAATGAGAAGGACGATGTGCGGCTGTAGGAGAGAAGTAGATTGTAGACCGGAATGGAAGGACTCACGGAACGGTTTAATCGTAGGATAGGAAGCTCTTTATTCATACGGGAATACGTCGAAAGACGAGCCAATCGGATACTCTGAAAAACCTGGAAATGTTGTGGATCACGAGAGTCCGTCAGTAGATCATTCCTAAAGGGAACAGTCAGAGATTCAATCGTATTAGGAATCATTGTAACTGACGGTCTCGAGAAATGGGATATGCTATAGTTCACAACAGTCACCCTTGTATAACTCAACTCGATATCCTTCATTTCCCCACTCCCCTATTCGTATTCCCCCTACGGTGTTCCCCTCCCTCTTATCTCACCCCTGCATATCATTCCTTCCTTATCTATACTCTTCCTTGTGCTATCCAAATAAACGTCCACGCTTCTTCTCCTTCTTCTTCTTCTTCTTCTTATTGTTGTTGTTCGGAAGACGTCTTCCTCCAACCTCATCTTCCCTCTCTCCCTCCTAGTCACACTCCCTCTCCCTTACCTCCCCCCTCTATCCCTCCCTTCCTGCTCCCCGTAATGTCGTCTCTAAAGAAGACCTGGAGAAGAGTCCGGAGGGACGAATGATTCACGTGAATAGTAAGCAAGAGGAAGTGAGAATCATAAGGTGTCATTTTGAACACCTTTCAATCATCCACGGCTTCGAGCTATTTACACCAAGAGCCAGGGCTTAGTTGCCAATTACACATCTTCCTCTTTCCATCTAATTCATATTGTGCACCAATCAAAGCCAAGACGTAGCTATAACTTATCTGCTTTTCCAGTTCCTCATTTCTCTTCCCATAATTTCTCACAAACCCAATCACCTTCCTCTGCATTTCATCCATAGTCCGCTTGCTCATAAATTACGCGTGTGGAAACAAAGAATCGTGCAAAGTAAATGAGGAGAAGAAGACGATTTCATAAGGCAATTCTTGCTTATAAGGGGAGGGAAAGGGGGGGGGGGTTGTTGTGAGACGAGGATGGAGGGAAACCTGATTGGGTGATGGAGTTTGTGGTCTCCGGGGAGGAATTACAGGGGGAAATGGAAACGATATGACACACTGTCACATGGACGAAGGGGTTGGAAAGGAGAAGGGAACGGCGACGGTGAAGTTTATAAGGATGGAGAAGAGACAGGTATTGATGCGGCGTGTTGTTAGAAGAGAAACGCGAGTAATAAAACAAAGAGAAATAGAATAAATATAATTACCTGGAAGACGCTATCAACGCGAAAATTCCCTAAAAATTGGGCCTCCCCCTACGGTTCTTAGTGAATTATTCCCTAGCCGGCTAGTGAAATTTTGCTCTGTGTATCCATCGTTCCCCTTGTGGGAGAATATTTGTAGAAATACTCAGATCATTGTCACAAACCTTCTCGTGTCAACAGCCCCCATTGTATCGTCATCCTCCAATTCTTCGGAGTGAACAGTGCAAGAATGCCAGAAACCGTCTTGATTCGTGTGAGTGACAGTCTCGTTTCCCCTTCTCCCTTTCCACTTTCCTGTGTGCGACAATAGGGAATCAGACGAAAGCGAGGGAAATGTCTTACGAATCTTCACAATAGAACATATGTCGGAATGAGAAGTCTTCTCTCATTCGTCTCGCTTTGTAATTTGCGTGAGCCGAGTTGTGAATGTCCGAATTAGCGAATCAAGACTCGGAAATAGTCTGCGGGTGAGGTGACGAAATCAGAAGTCTTAATTCCACTTCAAATACTTGTAAAATGACGATCGGAACTGTGTATTCAAAGAGTTCAACTTGACACTCGGCTTTTAGCTTCGTTTGATATTTGCGGACGAACTATCTGATTGTCCTTCTATTGCACTATCGGATAGCGAGACTTTGGTAGAGAATAAACTAATTGGAAATATTTGAGAGCGAGATGAGAGGATAAAGGGTTGTGTAGTGCAGAGAGAACAACAAGCTATTCAATCTGTTATTTGAGAGAATACAATGGTTCACATCCTTAAAAAGGTAAAGAAAGCATTATTGTCAAGTCCAACGTTCATTCATTCTGTTCATTTATGAATGAATGAGTGAATCCCTAAAAGGGGAAATATTATCATGTCCAAAGTTGATAGCACAGCGTCTTATCAGTTTAGCAGCTACTTTTCTTCTTTTGTACAAGCTAAGTTCCCTAGTAGTAGGTTAGTTATACATTTAGTTCGAGCCTAGAATAATAGGAATAAATACATAGATGAAGATGGGGGAGTGAAGAACGTGAGTTAGTGACGTAAATTTTATGTCTATAGAAGGATTCACGAAGAAGATTAACTAGATGAAACCTATCTTTATTCCAGAAATTGTCCTAAGAGAACAGAAACCTATATTGCTAATCTTAGGGTCGAAAATGATTCGAAGTCTATTTTGGAAATTGGTTAAGCTCAAATTCGAATTGGCATGATTAGATATGCTTGCAAGGTGAAATGACGCTGATTACTGCATTTCTCTAGTAAAATATGCACGAATGCACGTTTTGCAGCTGAATTGGAGCAGGGTTCAAGAAAAGTTTAGCTCTCTTGCGTAGTAGTTTACTGGACAACAGCGTGGTCTTTTGAACCCAAATAACTGATAATCATGATAGGTAAAGGAGTTCAGACAACAATGAACGTATGTAAGCTTTCCATGTATCGGATCTTCTCGACCTGGTTAGAGTAGCTGCACTCAACTTATTTTATCTACAGTCTTCCTCGCCTTCTCCTCCAATCGTTCTCTTCAATCCTTCTCTTCCAATCATTTTCCTCAATCTCCTCAGATCCCTCCAGTAATCTCTCCTTTCATCGATTCTTTCGACCTCTTTTCCCGATGATTCATTCCCTCTCTCATTGCTCCGTTCACCTACTTTCTCTCTCACTTGTCCTTTCCCTTTTCTGTGTTCTTTTGTGAAGTCATAACACTTGCTCAAACTAGAGTATAGTTTCTTCTTCTAACTATCTATGACCCCTTCTGAGTTGCTCATCCTGTTTACTCCTTCTGCAACGATCGTTCTTGTGCACTCAACGACCACTCCGAAACACTGCAAGTCTGGTTTTCCTAATTGTTTATCGCGCCTGTTCCTTTTGCTCCACAGTCTCTATTGCCGTTGCACAGAACCCCGTTCACTTTCAGTTGCATCACAATGTTTTGCGATCTTCTTTTATATTCTCGCGTTCTTCCAATCCCTTATTCTTCTAGTATTCCAAGTCTTCTCCAGATGGGAGTAGACCACGACGTCTCAGTGCATGCTCCCTCCGATCTTCCTTCTGTCATTTCCCATCCGTCGTCTACCGTAATCCTCGTGACGGGAGCCTCGGGCTTCATCGCATCGCACGCGGTTCATCTTCTTCTCAAGAGGGGCTATCGAGTCAGGGGAACTGTCCGGTCACTCAATAATGCGGCTAAGGTATTGCATTTCGCCATAAAGAATCCTATTTTTCCCAAACTCATTCCTAGAATCTTCAAAGTATTCGTCAACAAAATTCTGATCTCCCCATTTTCAATAACATTGCTTATCGTGATCACAGAATGTTCTGTGTCTTTCGCCGTAAATCTTGGAATACAAAACAGTGTAGTGCATGAGTGAACACAAGAAAGTTCACGTCTGCAATTGGGAATACCCTTTGAATACCGTACCACTATCCTACCGTAATCAGGTGAATCCTATCCGTCGTCTGGATACAGAAGGCCGTCTTGAACTGGTGGAGGCGGATCTGCTGGATGCCAATTCCTGGCCTAAGTATGTTTCACTTCTCCCCCCCCACCCCTCCCTTCTCCCCTCAGGGCAATGGAGGGAGTGACCTTCGTGCTGCACCTCGCCTCTCCTTTCCCCATCGTTGCCGATGACACTGTCATTCCGACGGCCGTCGAGGGAACTCTCAATGTATTGAGGGTTAGTCATCTATGCTTAGACTGAGAGAGTACCTTCCAAGCCTTCCTAACGACGGTTCAGGCGGCATCCAAGTGTCCCTCTGTACAGAAGGTCGTTCTCACTTCCAGTTGCACTACTGTCAATGGTCAGTCTTGTATACTTTTTAAAGTTTGACCATGCAGGAAAGTTGGCAAAACTAATTTAAGAGGGACACGATCAGGATCATGCGTTTACTGAAGAAGAATGGACGGATGTCGACGATCCGAGGGTAAGAGAATTGAAGGAATCGAGGAAGTTTACGCATTGCTCAATCCCTTATGAGTCACAACGGACATCATAGGCGCAGCATAGAAACGCGAATAACCTCCCATTGAATGTCTATCTAGAAGACATGTGTACCTAGGTTGGCGCGCAAATAGATAGTCATGTTAATCCGAGATATAAAGAAGTAAGTGAAATGAGGAACGGCCTTTAGGTAGGACTCTACCCGAAGAGCAAGACTCTCGCTGAAAGGGCTGCATGGAAATTCCACTCGGATATACCGGCTGGTGACAATAAGTTCAGAGTAAGTTTTATTATTCACGGAAAAGTTCAGTAAACTCATTCCTACTTTGTCTAGACTCTCTCGGATATACCGGCTGGTGACGAGCTTCGCTCTCTTGTCGTAAATAGGTGGGAATGAGACGACTGGCGGAACCTTTTCTCAACTCCAATATCATCATTCCCGTAAAGAGTAAATGAATGATGTGCATTCAGCTGACGACGATCTGTCCAGTTCTCGTCGTCGGTCCTCCACTCATCGATGAACAGGGATCCAGCATCTCTGTACGTCAACCCTCTCATTCATGAAAAGAAAATAAATCTCTAAAAACTAACAGAGATGGTTGAATGGGAAGATGTCAGATCATCCGTAAACTTCTGCAACACGAAATGCCGGCTACTCCTCCCATGCAACTGGCTCTGGTCGATGTGAGGGACGTGGCCCTTATCCATGTAGAGGCCATGTTGTCCAAGGAAGCAGGTCTTTCCCCTATACAAGATTTAATTCAATTTAATTTAATTTATCGTCGCTTTTGCGTAATAGGTGAATCGGGCCAAAGCTCATAAGACATTCATGGAATGATTTATCCAGACAACCAACGCTTCCTCGCTGCTTCGCAACCCTCGTACTGGTTCCGCGATCTGTCGAGAATACTTGGAAAGGAGTTCAAAGATCAAGGTTCAAACGATAGATCAAAGAGCAGAGATCGTAACCCTCTTTCGCAGGCTACCACACTCCCCGCTTCGAGGCACCCGGTTTCATAGTTCGTCTCAAGGCCTTGTTCTGTGATGAGGATGCGGCCTCTATCATCTGTCGACTGCACGATCACATTCGATTCGATGTCTCCAAGGTAACACTGTAGGCAAACTAACGGAATCACGAAAAGAGCCGGTAACCGTTATCTAAATAAGCGGTTTATTGTTTATTCCACTATACCTGTTTTATTCGAGAATATTTTTTCAGGCCGAAAAGATTCTGGGCATCAAATTCCGCAATACGGATGAGAGTCTACTTGAAATGGCCTATGTTATGATCGAGAGGGGAATTGTGAGGAAGAAGAACGGATACAAGGGATGTCCCAAAAAGTTCCGAGAATTCGTTGATCTTTAATCTTTTCAATTGAAATGCCCGTATTTATCGAGATACAGCATGCATAAAACAAATAGCAATAACAGATAAACTTTGATGGAATCGAATATCTCTGAATACTCTGACGGTATCTATCACAGAAGAAGAAGGAAAATAGATCAGATCACACCGAATGAATGCTGATTGAGATACAGGTGAAAGTGCTTACTTTGATTGATCAGAGGAGAAGTGCGAAGAGTAAGGATAGTGGGAGAAGGAGGAGTGAGAGATGGTCATTAGACGAACCTCGTTGTCGTCCCGTATAACACGACTTTCGCTCACGACAAATGCATTCCCGAATGTCGAGTTTGTCGTGCAATCTGCAATGGGTCAATGGAGTCATTCAATCATCAACCCTTCTGATTATAGTTTAGAGAAGTGAGAAGAGAAGAGATAGTTACCGTATGCACGAGTTGTCCTCTCGTGCCTCCAGCATTTCAGTGTCGATGGCTCCAAAATGCTCTGCACACCCACGCATGACGAAGGACGAACCTCAATTAGGCTATTGATTTAACATAAAATAATATTTAGAAAAAAAATGATATTTAGAAAACATTGCACGACGCGATCATAAAACGACGGAACAATTTATTTCAAGATCAGTGTGAAACATACTTCATCCCCTTTTGTCTATCACAAATCTTGTAGAGCCCGCGAATAGATACCGATGGCCGATTCCCACCGCGGTTACGTTTCACTACCAACATTGTCGGAATCACATCTCCTAATACGTACGGAGTGAAAGATAACTCTGGAAAAGGGGCCTAATTGTATTAACTTGTATCGATTCGCGAAGCTTCCTGTCCCCTCCGCTTACCCTCATCGTGGTCCATCAAGACGAGAGTCTGACAGTACTTGTGTTTGCACACTTCTTTCTGAAGGGCAGTCAAGTTCTTCGGAGCTAGACACTCGCGAGTCACTGCAGCTGCAAAGATAATTATTTTCACTTTTTGTTGCATTTTGGACAATCTTTTCCATTGCTTTTATTGCTAGATCGAATGTTTCTTGCTGTTGCATATCTGTTATGTCAAATATTCGTACTAACATGGCGATCTTCAAAGCTTGAGGAAAGCAATCAAAGGACGAGTGGAACGTTGATTGTACGATCTTTAGGGAAGAGGGAAAAGAAAAGAGGGTGGAAATGGCTGTCTGACTTTTAGGAAACGTCGTCCTGCGCACGTCGAGGAATTGTTGTACGGCACGACGGGAGTTGGAGGAGAGGAGACCGAGGGGGGAGGCACAGTGGTAACACCACGAATCAGTAGGAGGTGGAGGGGAAGGGGAGGCAGGGGGAAGACGGAGGGCTGACGCGTGCACTTCTAAGATAGAAGATCGGGGAAGATCGGGAAAGATACAATACTGAATCTAAGGGTAAATGTTGATCGAAATTCGATTAACGTAAGCTCCTTGATTGCACATGACTGGCAAGAGTCTTGAAGACAGAAAGAATAGCATGTGGTCTAACAAGGTAACAGGATTACAGTAAGTAGTCAAGAGGGTTAAGAGGGTGGACTAACCATCTACCCGTTCCGTCCTTCCCTTCTTCCTCCGTCCCTCTTCTCTCCAATCATCCTCCTCCAACTGCAGACTCCCACCATACATTCGACGGTACTCCTGCTTGTATCGCATCTTAACGAACACATTGAGGAAGAAAATAGGCAATAAATACATGATCTTCATAAGTATAAAAAGAAAGAGAATGGTTGATTTATGTTTGACATCAGCCCCATAAAGTCTCATCAAACTGTCAGTCCCCCCAACTCCCAACCTGTTGTGCACTCTTCATCTCCTCATCGAATGCCCTCTTCTCCTCTGCCATTATCTGTAATTCCACGACATTCGATACTCCCTTCAACCCACTTCAACTCCGTTCCCCTACCCTATTCATCTCTCTTATTATTTCCCATTCACTCCCCTATTCCACCCTTTCAATACCCTCACAACTAGTTACTAATCAGTGACCCTTCCTAAAGGGATCATCAATCCGGTAGAGTGGAAACAACTGGTAGAGAGAGGCTAATCGATTGAAATCGAGGGGATATTTCATTGATGGAGGAGAGTATAAATGCTAAAATGGAAGTGGGGTACAGGAATAGCCGTCAGAATAGTACAAAGGAGCCAGTCAGCATTAGCATAAAGTAGCCAGAGGAAAGAAAGATGAACAGATTAACTCACTGCTGCTATACGATCATTCTCATCCTGTTCAGACCACCCTCGAGTAGAGGAAAGCACGAGAAGAGGAAGGAGGGAGAGGGAGAGAAGGGTAAGAGGTAATCGGGAGGAAAAGGGAGTTAGGAGAGAAAGGGGAGAGGGAAGACTCCCTCGGGAGGATCCCTTCTTCATTAGGAAGTTGACGGTTCACTCCGATCGATCCCGTCCCTTTTCTGCCACTAGAGTACCCTCTTGCTCTCATCTCTCCCTCCTCCTACGTCTCTCTTTCTCTCCCCTCTCCCCCTCCTCCCCTTTCCCTCGGTCATTTGAATGGTTCTGTGTCCTTCACGCTGTCCCTTCTCTTCTACCCCCGATGCTATCTCCCCTCCTCTAACTCCCCTTCCCCTACTATTTCCCTCGTAACTCTCTTTCTCCTCTCCCTCCTCGTCTCTTTCCCTCCCCTCTCTCAGACCGACCATTCATCGCGTAGTCACATACAACACAGGATGGCTGCATGAGAGTTGAAGAAGGAAAGGAGAAAGAGATGTTGGTTTATGACAGAGAAATACGGATTCGTGGAGGGAATCAAGAACATTGCAGAGTAAACAGTTTATAATATTACATATTTTAGCTAGAGAGCATATCTATAATTATACCATAGAACGAAGCAAAATATTGTATCAACAAGATCAGCTACAAATTGGGAATGGAAGGAATTTCGACGAGAGTTGGTGTTGAGTAGATGGTGTACCCTTCACGGATACCGTAGGAAGAGAGGGATCGAGCCGAATCGAGATGTTCAGCTGAATATTAGAACTGAAGATAAAGGCATAATCAATCGATATTCTTATGAATGCTAAAAATTAGCACGAGAAACTGTCGAGGATCAGTGTTTGTCTAGTGCAATGTTGCATAGGGGGGATTGCCTAGAGTCTATCTAGTTCATAGTTATTATGACTGGCCTATTGAGGGTGAAGATTGGAGAGGTGAAAAAGAAGAGGATATAGAGAGAGGAGGGAGTAACGGGGTGGACTAGGTAGGGTTCTCTACTCTTTTCCTCCTTTATATTTCACGATTCTATAAATACCGGGATATACCTGCAGAGAATGAACAGTGAAAGATAACCGTCAAATAGGGAAGCTTAGAGTGGACTCACAACCGAAACAGATCCATTGCAGTTGAGAAGGGACGGAGGTAGCCATCTCGATCGCTTTTTTAACCTGCAGAGGCACTTTTGACAGAGAGACAGTAACGTATTTGTTCATAAACGTATTTGTTCATTTCGATAAATGGAGACTTCACTTTTTGAAAAGAAGATGGAGAAGCAACGGAAGGAAAGAAACGAACATTCTCAATGGAGTCGTGTTGGTCAACGTGAATGAAATGGGTGTGGCCCGCCTGTCGACGAGTCTTGTTGTACACTATCACACGTAGACGCCTGATTGGTAGAGCATGTCATTCGGCTATTTTTGACGGTTATGCTTCACCCGCCTCGAGATAACCAGCAAATGATCAATTGATCATGAAGCATCAAAAATCAAAAACCATCAAAAAGACCCGAATGCAATGCTATACAGGACGGAGAATTGGCCTTACAAATGAAAGTCATGGTCGAAAAACATAGAAGCTCCATTTCATATATAACCATGGTGAAACATATCTATTGCAGTCTTATTTAAAGACCTGATTTTCTAGCATAGAGAAAGCTAAGAAGAAGAGAGACTTACATTGCTGTCGTATCTATTCCTACTGATTCTCGTCCCTCGTCCATTCTCTCCTTTTCGATCACAGCCACTCAAATCGGTAGCGATTCTTATGCCAACGGGCAATACATCGGAAGGGAATTATTGTTTATTATCGAGCAACAGGAGCAAGAAGACCCGAAGGACAACCGAATGAAGGGGTTATTAGAGGGACGAATATCCTATGAGGGATCAGGCTAGGATTCCAACTGGTTCATCCTCGATGAAACATGCATCGAAGCCTCGTGCAAAATAGATGTAGCCATCTTCCACACCGAAGGTCTGCAAGGGGCACAATCATTGAATACCCTCTTCAGGATAGATATTGGATAACAATCTGAAATAATTATCAGCCTCACCTTTCCCCAGCTGTTCTTGACTATCCAATACTTCTCCCCTTTGTCCGATGTGCCGTAACCCACAATAAGCATCGCGTGAAGACCAATCACCTAGAGGTTGTGTACAAATCCTCTTCCATTTCCCTAACCTTTCTCTTTTCGTACCTTATGATTGCAGTCGGCAACAGAAGGATGGAACACTCCTCCCTTGTACGACCTCATAGGCTGGGTCACGCTCATTCCTACAGTATCCAGGTATTCCACT
Organism: Micoletzkya japonica; assembly: GCA_900490955.1. NCBI lineage: Eukaryota > Metazoa > Nematoda > Chromadorea > Rhabditida > Diplogasteridae > Micoletzkya > Micoletzkya japonica. The sequence goes on from LS853346.1 coordinate 131,200, forward strand.
CGGGAGCCCGCCACTCACCGATATTGACGGGACCGAAGTTGACCAGCCAATCGATCATCGACTTTTCGTCCGGATTCAGGAAATATGCAACCTATCAAGTTTATATTTTTATCCGGGTTATGAGAACAGTAAAACTGCAATGAAATTATAGAATTAGAAGAGATGTTCCAGATGGTTACCTGAATTTTCGTTCGGTTAGTGAATGAGTCGGCCTTGCAGACATTCTGTCTGTGTGCAACGTAGGGATAGTCCGCCAGATATGCGAGTCCCTCTCGATGGATGAATCTGACCCGATGAACTACCGTACTCCCCCCTCTCTACAGTATCCCTCACCTGAATGCTCTGTTCTCGTCTCCTCCTCCACATGCGTCATTCGACATGTCACAGTCCAGAAGTGTCTGTTCGGAGAGGATTCGTTCCTGAGAGTGAAGGTTGCCTAGACTGGTGAGACACAATGCATTGTCATTGTCATCAACTGTCACAGTGTCACTCGGACGACCTACATTGTCAGGATGGGCGATCTTCCATGCGGCCTCTACAGTAGCCGTAGCAGCGAAGGCCCAGCATGAACCGCACTTTCCTGATAACTAATCTTTTCAAATTTTAATCCTTCATCACATACAGCAATTTGAAAAGATGGTTTGAGGTACTTGAAAGATGGTACAAAGTGCTCGTTCCCCTCACAATCAGTGTCTCTTCCCTCGACTTCTCGTCGTTATCTCCTTTATTGCCCTTCCCTTATCTCTTTCATGTCTACAGATAAGAGAAGAGGGGAGAATTCTTCACAAGAATGGTCACCTTGAGCCTTGACTGGAGTCACTACGTTGTATGTACGCCAATCGAAGTGGTCGGGGATGGGGGAGGAACGTTCGATGACCTGAAGGGAAGGAGAGGGGAGTTGAAGGGGGATTGGGTGGGAGTGGAGGGGGGGGGGGAGATGATTACTGGAGGATCACTGCGAATGAAGGAGGGCTCGGCCCGTAGACGCTTGTAGAAATCGAGGGGAAGAAGTGTCTGAGGGAGAACCATTTAGGAATAGCTGCCGGAAGGTCTTCGATTGATTGTAAAAGGAAATAGTATAGCTTAAAGGATCCCACAACCCTATTTTGGCACTATATTTGGCGACTGTCACGTGATAGAGCATCTCATAATGTATAACATTTCTATTTTGAACTTTTCAGCAAACTGCCCATGTGACAGTCACCAAATATAGTGCCAAAAATTGGGTTGTAGGATCCTTTAAATATGCGTTAAATAAGATATAACCTGTGCAAACTCTTCGTCACTCCAATCGGACATTTCCGTCTCTCCATGAACAGTTCCCGTCGATTCTTCATTCAGTCTGAAAAGTTCCTTTTCTCCTCCTACCCATGGGTGCACCTCGAAATCTCCTTCTATTTTTCTATTTACTTTTTCCCTCTTTCCTTCCCAACCTGTCAACTTCTCTCATGTGCTTCTCATAGTTCCTGAAGGCATTCATCATATCTTCAGCATCTTCGTATTCTTTGTTGAATCTGAAAAGAGTTATTATGTCACCAAAATGATATTTATACAAATGAAGAAAATAAATTATTTATTTAATCTAATAAATGATGTGAATTTGAACATACTTTCTGGTGTAGTCGATGAATCTCTGTGAGTAGAGAGAGGGTCTCGACTGCTCCAGATTCCTCATATTCCTATACGCTCGACGCTCTCCCAATCGGCTGAAGAAACAACTTCATCTATACTGAATTCGTGATGAACAAACGAGAAAACGATGTTTCCGTGTTTACCATTTTCCATCAGATTGATCTCTGGTGATGAAGTAAGAAAGAAGAGACTCACACTGCAACCATAATGGTGAGAATGACGCACAGGGAGATGAAGATGAACTTGGTGGCTTGCGAACTAAAGCAACGAATACGTATAGAAAGATGAAATATTGTCGAGAACGGCAATATTGTAACTTAGATTGTCTGCTCATATTCTAATATTAATATATTATCGATGGTGGATCACCTACCAGCCGAGGAACACGACATCTCTCTCTCGCAATTTCGCCTGTGGCGGAACGAGATATTGCGTGCTTTCGTGTCTACAATAAATCATTTTAATGATTTTTTAAAGAACTGAAAACCTCATTTCGATAAAAAAACTAATAAGATATCCGTTAATATTACTTCCACTTTATCCCATTACTTCCGATTACTTGCATGTTCCCATTCCGATTACTTGCATGAGGACTTCTCTCCAACTCTACCATCACCCCATCTTCCCCTCCCCCGTCTACAGGTTAATCCCCTCCGATCCTTCCCGTAACTCTTCCCTTCCTCCTTTTTCCATTGTCACCTTCTATCGTTGACCCGCTTCCTTTGTCTATCGACCATATACATTATTGGGGGGGCATTCTATTGCATGGAACGATCGTTCTCACTCTCTTGGCTACAGTAACTCCCTCAAATCGGCTAATCTCAAGATGAGTTTGAGCCTCAGTAGTTATAATAAATCCGCAGTCAACTGCTATTAGAGGTTCCACGGGAGTTGTCCCCAAATAGGGAACGACTTAAAACTTTTGATTGAAATAACAAACAATTCCCGTTGATTACGGCATCCCAATTTATCTCTTACGTGTGACCATGGCAAGGTTTAGTAGAATCGTATGAAAATCGAAGTCGGAGAGGTAGATCAGTGCGCGCATTTGCATAGACAGTTCGCAATCGTTTGCGTACTTTTGGACAATTTTCGTGAAACTAGTAATAATAATGCTAATAAGGCAGACTCACTTGTCAGTTTGCATCGTCCCCCCTGAGATGGCTACAGAGTGCTCTTATCAGTATCTCCCCATTCACAGTCCCTCCTCTCATGCACTTCAAATGCTCCTTGTTATCAGGACTAATCGATATTATTTATCAGTTAAAGCTTTAAATGTAATCGATGTCGCGAGAAATAAATTGGGGAGTGCAACCCGAACGAATGGACGGAACTCGTAGAATGAATGAGAGATATGGCGAGGACTCGTGGATGGTAGACTGAGGTATACAAGGGAATCTAGCTAGAGGATACTCTTTGGGGTACGGTAGGGCAGGCTACTGTATACAATGGATGGTCCATTCCTACTGTACCGGGGATAGATAAGCGGGCACACTGTCTAGAGCACCTTTTCATGGTTAGGGTTAGATATATGATTTCAACTATATATCTAACCCTAACCCGATTTCAACTATGTATCTAACCCTTTCACTGATCTGATACGGAAATAATTTAAATGGCATGAAAAGGTGGTGGTCGATGCATAGAGTGTGGTCAGTGTCCGTCCTCTTCCCTTCCCCTTTAAACGTATCCAACCGGCAGCTTCTTCTCGCGTTTCCGTCCACAACACAGAAGACACTTGACGAGGAGCAGGAGACAGAGAAGGGCGATTGTCGCGAGACCTGAATAGGGAGAATGGGGGGCGGGAATAGACAGAGAGAAGAGTCACTCGACAGGAACAAGGACTAGAGAATGTGCAACACCTTGAATAGGTATTAGAACACTCTCCGACACGGTGTATTGGGTTACACGGACAATGCGAGTGCTTGAATCACTACACTATTTGTGGTCGAGGGCAGGCAATATGAGATTGTGCAGCAGTCTTTGGCCACAGATTGTCCTACGTCAGAACTTGATTTCAACTATATATCTAACCCTTTCACGCGCTTGGAACAATTGGCAATGGGATATTTGAGTAGTGAATGAACGGTATGATTTACCTCCGGCGATGAGTCCATCCAATTGAGCAGAGAAGAGAGCGGAGGGCTGTGCCAGGAGTACCCTCGTCTCCTTCGATGCATCCCTTCCCACCAGATCGTAGTTGGTCACTCGGATCGAGTACTCGCAGGGACGAGTCTCCCCCAGGGAAAGAATGGCGGACGATGTCGCCTGAGGGGATAGAGGTTAGGAGGAATGGCTTTGTTAGAAGAGTACTGTGATCAATTGAGATGGTGGCAATTATTCGATCGATTATAAAAGGGGGGGGGGGGAATACTCGTAAGTACGGTGGGAACTGTTTGATTGACTTACTGCATTGACGAACACGTGACTCCTTGCTGTTTCACATGGAGAAATTGGTTGGGCCGAGATCTGAAAAATTTACGCTTATTCCCGCCTGTGTCATTGTCATATAATCACTTCAGCACACGATATTGAGGTCAGTTTACCTCATAAGTGAGAACGAGCGAGGAGTCAGCAGAGGGTTTCCATGTGACGGTGGCCGTTCCATTGGGAGTAGTCGAGACTCGAAGATCTTCCACCGGATCGGGGGGACAATTGAGGGAACCACGACCGTGGATGGAAGTACAACTACGGGTTCTGAAGGGGAGGGGATAGGAGAGATAAGGGGGGGGATTGAGGGGGGAGAAGTTGATAGAAGGGGGGACTCACTTGAAGGGATAGAGGAGAGGACGGGGATGCGGGTTGGAGGAGAGATCGGTAGAGGAGACCGATACTTCGTATTCAGAGTCCATCTCCAGGTTAGAGAAGAGGATCGACGTCGTCGAGTCCTGAAGGGATCATATACTTTACTTATCACTCGAACTAAATGAATGAGCCTCTGTTATCTACTACAGTAATCCCGTGTCACTCACCAGGACGACATTCCTCTTCTCCTCGTGGGTGACATTCCTCAGTTGCACCGTATACCAACACGAGTCTTGGTGTGATCTCGTCCACGAAACCCTCGCCTGGACTCCATTCTCGATAGAGTGATCTTCCCTCACTCGAATGCTGCCTTCTGCAACCATTCTCTTCTCTTCAACCACCTCTCTTCACCTCTCGCAACCCGATCTTTTCTAGTTCTACTCCATCAACTACAAATTTGCCTCAGGCGAGTTCGCTATAGCCGATAGTTTCGTGGAATTCATGCTCATTCTAAATCATAGAGGGTGTCATTTATTCATCCCTGTCCCTTTGAGTGAGAGTTGGCGAGTCTCCCGTGCGAGTTGCATGTCTTCCTTGCATCATTAGACTCCCCTCCCCTCCCTGCCTATTCCCCTTCTACCGACAACAGATCGAATTACCCTCTTTGTCTCTGGCCAGCATTCATATGCAGTTGCGCACCCTTTCGTACTTTGGAGGGAAGGCAGCGAGGAGAGTAGAGAGGGAGAGGGTACAGAGAGAGTAAGGGAGACAATCAGCAGGCAGGGGGGAATCCCTAACAAGACTACAAGCTTAATCTGAAACCTATCCCAGCCGGGTTCCTCCACTCACCAGGCGATCGTTCGTTGTGGATAGCCTCGATCCACTGACTGTGAATGGTTTCTCCCATCTTCCCTCCTGGTCCGATCGCCGTAACAGAGAATCGGTACTGAGTGCCAGGCACGAGTCCCTCTACCTTGATAAGGGGATCCGACTCTATCTGCAATGAGATGACTCTTCTTCTATCTCCCCATCCAGCCATTTTCTAGCCTCCCTCTCCCTTTGTAATACGATCCCCGTCGGGGTATCATATCGACTACCACTTTGGCAGCTTCGTGCGCTTCCTTTCTCTCTCCCTTCTACTCCCGTATATTCTATCCCCCTACACCCCTATTCCCCCTCCCCCGCCTGTTCTCCCCATAATCTCCCTCTCACTCTTTCTTTCCTCTTTCCTCGCCCCTCATTGACCAAGTGATTCCGTAGTAATAATAACTATGAGGGAGATGGTGAAGAAAAGAGGAGAGGCGGAATAGGAAAAGAAGGGGAGATGATTAGATGGAGAGGGAGCGAGGGGAGAATGGGCTTGTGTCTAGTAGTCATTGAGGAGGATGAGGGCAGATCAGAAGGGTACGGTAGACTATGCGTTATCGACAAATGCCTGGGGTAACTGCTATCTACTGTCAGCCGTTTATGACACATTGGGAACACCGAAGTACACATATTTATAAACCGCTTGAAATATTCCCCGTATAAGAAAGAAAGAGCATGACTGAATATCTAACCGCAGCAGTGATAGTAGACCCTCCATCAACGACGACTCCCCCCTCCAGTACACGATGCTTCCATTGAACGAGCAGACGGAGGGGACCCGAGTGGGGAGCGATCTGAAGGGACAAATGAACTCGTTTAAATATCTTTCACTTCTAGTATATCACGCTTGAAGCTTGATGGAGTTCGCTCAAGTATCGAGATGTCATGGACCCTTTGAGTCGTTTGCCTCTGGCACTGTATCGTGCCCTCAGGCAGCGCTGGATGCCCTCCTGTGCACACTCTCTCCCCCCTCCCCCTGTCCCCCTCAATACAGTTGTTTCACCGTGCTTGAACCGTAGTGAGCATACAGAGAGCAACAAGAGACGAGGGAGTATTGTCATTCTCAGATTACTTTCTCGCACTCTCAATGCGAAGCCTTCTGACTGCGCCGAACTAGTGGACGACCTCCACTAGAGTCTTCTAATTTTAGCCTACAGCCATGCACTTTCTGAAGGGTATCAATAGGAAATGCAACGAAGATAACTGAAAAAAATACCTGTAGGGACAGTAGACCCTCGATGGATTCAGATAATCCTCCCTCGGAGGGAGAGATATTCTGACAGAGAAGAGACAGTCGGGAGATGGGGGAAGAGGAGGTGGACTGAAAGGGGTACGGTAGGGGATACGGTAGAGTAGGGGATACGGTAGAGTAGAGTACGGTAGGTGATAGAAGGGGATACTGTGGGGATAGAAGAGGAAGAAGGGGAAGAGTAGCCCTCTGGAGAGGGACTGAGTGTGGAGTGTCTCAAACAGGATGGGGATCACTTCGACTTCTTCTAGTTTGTACTACAGAAGAACAGCAAGGACTAAGGCAATTCATGAGCTCAGCATAAATCGGGAGATGTGGAGTAGCTCTCTAAGTCTGTCTCTCGCTTACCTTAGTAGTCGTCGCATGACTCTCCTGCCAGAAAGTAGCTCCATCCAGTCTAGCCGAAGGAAGCGATCGAAGTTTCGTCTTGCGGGGCTGTTCACAACCCAGTGTGCACTCAATAGTTCAACTATGATAAATCGTGAATCGAAAGATTGCCAACTATTGGCCATCTCTCAGTCACAACATTCCAAGCGTTCTAATAGCGAATAGCGGTTTCCACGCATAGGATCCGATCCAGTGGGCAAACCAATGAAGAAAAATTCATGAATTTAAAAACGTAAGCTCGCCCTTGTAATCTCCAGAAGTGCTGAAAATTTTGATACAGATCCGTTTGTCCATTCCCGACATAATTCAAAAATAGAGGTAATTTCGCTATTAGACGCACTGTTGACCGCGCGGAATGCTGCGCAGTACCTGTTGCATGTCCTCCTTCGAGTTATCCCACACCTCCATAAAAGACCCATCGTTCAGTCGGCGATTCATCACTTGACCGTACTGAAGAGAGGCTAGATTAGAGCGAGAGATACGACAGAGGCTGTACTGCTACGGTTATCATGGTCAAGGAAGACTTAATAATCAAATATTTCCAAAATATTATAAGAATTAGCCGAGAAACATAAATAATCCTGGTTACCTTCTGACTGCATTTGGCTTGGCATACTGCCAGTCGAAAGTAGTGAGCGTAGTCGATTTGAACATAGGGGAGAAGAACGAAGGAGAGGGAAGGGGAGAAGAGAAGAAGAAGGTAGAGAAGGGACAAGGAGAGGGTTCCCATCTGAAATGATAGAATTGGAGGGGGAGGGGGAGAGACTATAAGCAGTGATCAGACGGATCGAGAGGAGAAACAGGGTATTAGAAGGAGAGAAAAAGGCGGAGGAGGGGGAATAGGTGTGGGAACAGGGAGGGGAGTGACCACCCCCACTCCCCACCTTGTCTATTCTCTCCTCCCTCATCCCCTCCTTTCCTTCTGCCACTGGACATCTCTACACGGAAGTGCAAACATTAAGAGGTGAAGAATAGGAAGAAGAAGAGAAGGGAAGACTCATGAATGGACTGAACATCTAATGGGAGGAAGGGAACGGTCGAGGGAAGGGTCACGGGATACGACAGGGGTGAAGGGGTGTGGAATAGGAGAGGTGGGGTGAAGTAGGGGAGTAGGGGTGAATAGGGTAGTGGGTGTGGTGTATGGGGGACAGTTAGTGCCGCAGAATGGGATTGCAGTCTCGCTCTCCCAATTTTCCTCCTTCTTCATCTCACTCATTTTCTCTCCTCGATTCCATTACAGCATTGCATTGAAGAGAAGAAGAAGTGGTCAACGGAATGAAGAGAGAGTCCCACGGTCACTACGAGTTAGTTAGGGGGGAGGGGGGAGTGACCCAAGGGGAGAGGGAGTTAGCCTGAGGGAAGGAGAGGAGAGATACCCCCTGGGGCATGAATGATAGGTGTGGATATGAGGGTGCTTTATGGGACTGAGACAATGGAGGACTGATCACAAGGGTATCAACTGGTCAAGCAATGGCCCTGAGGTATCGATAGAAGGAGAGCAGAGTGATGACACTTTCACGGACTGTTTAACACGGCTCATTCAGCGATCACGGTAGAATGCCTTCTGAAGGGGTGTAATTGGGAGTTGAGGAAAGAGGAGAAGGGGAGGGGGAATAAGGGGAAGAACCAACATGGACATTCGGAGAGGACGGGAAGAGTTACACAAAAACGGATTAGAGGTAGAGGGTTCTGAGGGGAACAAGGGAAAAGGGGAAGAAGAAGGGAGGGAATACGATGGAATTCAAGCAGAAGTGGAGAGGAGAGTCGATCTGTTCAAGGTTGGGAGGGAATGCAGAAGAGACATTTGCATGAGAAAATAACGAGAGAATGAGCGATGGACAGGAGGGGACAGTAGGGAGAGATAGGAGAGTGATTGAGAGGTTCAACGGTAGGAAGGGAGGAGGTGGCTTTTGAAGAAGATTTAGGATTCTGACTTCTCCATTTTACCCTCTTTGGGTATCAATCAACCAATAACGAGAATGAAACATGCGAAAATGAATTAGGGGGTATAGGGGTGCGCGAGGGAGAGGAGGGGGAGTATGGAAGTGGAGAAGGGTGTAGGAAAAGAGACAAGAGACGAGATAGAACGGAGTAGACACTTGGGGTTGATGAATACATCCACATGTTACATAACGAGCGAAGAGGAGCTATGGGTGACTGGGAGGGAAAGGAGGTAGTCAGACAGGAGTCTACGAGGGAGGAGAGGCCAAATCACTGACCAAGGTGTGCTAATTGTGATTGTTGTGCCATATTAGAAAGGACAAGGGAATGACAGACAATGGAGAGACTAGACAAATAGGACATGGAGATGAGGGGGAGGGAAAAGCTAGGGAGGAATGAGGGGACGGAGAGGGCGAGGGAGGGAAAGAGAGAGGTAGAAACAAGGAAAGACGGTGAATATAAGGGACGGCGGGACTTCTAAGGAGACCTTTCATCCATTGAAGTGAAGTATGACTGAATGAAGGAGGGAAGGGATGAATACACGAAGAGGGTGATGAGAGGGCGAGGGTGGGAAAGAGAAGGGGGAGATAGGGGTGAAT